>JAAIXJ010000282.1:41587-172670 GCA_013403705.1 Heliconius hermathena | reverse complement strand
CAACCTGGTGTTGAGACACTCTTTTCCCATTCAACGCCCAACTTTCGAACCATTGCGTTTTAAGTGGCGGAACTGAATGCCACGCTTTGTTTTCTTACCAGAGCAAGAAAATCAATCAAAAATCAATTGCGTTTTCGGCCACGGTCAGACGGCCTCATATATTTTATAACTTGTAAGTTAAAAAATATTAGAAATTTTACTTATAATCTGATATAAGTGATGAATTGGTGCATATAAATTAAGGCTTAGATAAGACTAAGAATTATAATTGGCCTAGAAAAAGGTCTTATTTAATAAACTTTACCCGTGAACGCGACAGTTGAATGTTCAATCTATTCTCCCTTCTGGTACCCATAGCACGGCGTTGAGTTCCATCACTAATCACACATAATATTGTTAATCTCAAAAACTACTGGATTGACTTTTTTTATTGTATGCTCCATTCATAAAGAGGCCATCGCGATGGTTGTGGGTTCGTTTCCAATTCGAAGAAATGAAATATTTGATATTTTCATTTCGCTCTGGTGAAGAGAGAGTTGCGTTCCGCCAGTCAACATGCAATACCTTATGAATAATGTGCGGTAGACTTTAAGATAATAAAGTTTATGCATCAGAATAGCACATAGGCTACCATTTATATAAACATTTTGTATAATTTAACTAAAATATAACAATAAGTTGAAGCGGGCGAAGCTGCGTGTAGGTCGCTGGTATGTAATAAATTTCAATATTCAATCTTCCACGGGAGCCACAAAGACCCTCGTTCATAGTGGTCGCGTGTCGGATGCCGGTGGTCGCGGGGTCGATTAAATGACACCCAAAATGGGTAGTTTTATTATAATGTATTTAGGAAATTATGTAATCCGAGTTTTGGCCCGCCACCGTGTTGTGGCTTTGATTCCCATGAGTAACACATTATTTAAATTTCTTCGTGCTAGCAAAGAGATAAAACCCCATTGAGTTCTGCTCAACACGCAACGTCCAGAAATATGTGCGAAAGTTATGGATTAGCAAGGTAGAAAGAGGAAAATTAGTGCTTAGCACTTTTCTTCCTTGCTATACGCGGTGGAACATAAAATTTGAATCCCACAATCTGTCGCGTCTACAATCGCACACTTTTGCCCCTGCGCTATGCACTGGACGATACGAGTTTTTTTTCGCATGTAGCGAGGTAAACAGAGAGAGCCCAGTGTTAAGACACGCCGCTCCCCATATTCCGCTAAATTCTACAGACAATGCGTATTGAGTAGCGGAACTCAACGCCACGCTTGGCTCGACACCAGAGCGAAGAAATAAAAATTTTATATTTAATTTGCTCTAATGAGAATCAAATCCTCAACCTGTCACCTGTTACAGTCACACGCTTGTGCCCCTGCGCCACGACTGGCTTCCTCTATATGATTTATGCATGTATATTTTCCCTGGGAAGAGTTAAGCTGCCCTTTTCAAGCCAAATGCTGTTAACAAATGATAAACGGTCGGTAAGACACGTGACTGCGCGTGCGCGTAGCGTTTGATACCCTACAAAAGTGTTATACAAAGTAAATTTTGAAATATCTATTGAGTCGACAGCATTTTTTTTCTCTTTGCCCGTTCTGGTAGACGTCAATAAATTCCACCATTCAACACTCAAAAGGGGAAAAATGCGGAACGAAGTGTCTTAAATTAAAATCAAGAGTGGGACTTAAGCACTAGGTTCTCACTGATTACCTTGAGAAATACTGGAAATGACCACGTTACTTCTTTATTTTATTGATAACAACTAAGTAACTGGGCTGACATCGACCCTTATATAGGTTTTTCATTGTTCAAACAATGATCATGTGTCAGTCGCGTGTCAGTCACGTGATGTCTTAATAAGGGATATCCTTTATCTTCACATTGTAGGAAACACGCGCAGTGCGCTGGAAGGCAACACGCGGCGTTAAAGTACGCCGCGTAATACACAATATCACGAAAACTGTAAAGTTTTCGTGATATGGTGTATTACGTATCGTTGTTCTCCCTGCTTAATCTTATATACGAGTATGCGGGATATTTGTTTTTATAATTTCTTCCAATAGTATTTTATGTAACAGATTGTTATATACTGCAAGAGGCTAGCCTTGGTGTCCAATATTTCATTACCTCGAGTGGGAATCGAACCCACAACCATCGAGCGTACAGTCACACACTATCCCAATGTAATTATTTCTTTTTTATTTATAAATACATGAAAATAACAAGTAAAAATAAATAAAAAACCCGGTACATGTAAACAAATTACATAATCTCTTAACATCCCTTCACCCCATCACTGTGAGGCTTAACATAATCTGACAGCCATGAGAAAAGGTCGTGGGGTAGATTCCCGGGTCAAATTGATGTGCTAATTGCTTTTTTTTATCATACATAATATGCAATGCCAGTCGTGGCTCAGAGGCGGCTGACTATAATTTTGTGTGCGATATCCACTCAAAGAATTATTTTTTTTAGATTTCTCGGCTCTGGTAAGATTAAACGCAGCGTTAAGTCCCGCAACACAACACGAGATATCGATAAAACATTTTTTGTAGCATTACACTCATTTTCCGCCCTATTTTCGACACATTGCATGTTGAATGGTGGAACTCAACGCCGCGCTAATAGCTTGTCGCGCTATCTTGTTATCAGAGTGAGAAAATTGAAAATATTTTATTCGTTCGAGGGGGAATCGAGTCCACAACCGTCCCGCTTACGGTCAGACCCTGTGACACTACTTCGCAACAGCTCCACTCATCAAATTTAAAAAACCCTGATTGTATGTGACGTCATATTTTTTTAAAGAACGGTGAATTCGCGCTTGCTTGAATAGTGGAAGCCAACGCCGCACTCTGTCTAGCCAAAACTGAAAATAATTGAAACATAATTATATACCCCCGATTGTACATCGAACCCACAACCATCTACATCGAACCCACAACCATCGTTCATCAAACGCCAAAAGCCAAATACCAATTACTATTTGATTTCATAAAAACACGCCTATTTTGTATAGAATGATGAACGACACCACTTAGTAAATCGATTTTTTCTTTGTATCGCCGCACCCCTTGTGAATACCAAGCTTAGGGTGCATAGTACTGTTGTCAAAAAGAATTTTATTCTTCTTCTTTTTAAATCTTATAATTCTCATACATGTTTTCAAATGAAATATAATGTAGATAGAACGAAAAGTTTTGTTGTCCGTCTGTTAAGACAATTTATCTTGATATTGCGTAAAAGTATAAACTGAAATTAATATCAAATACTCAGATGTACGGTCCCTTTATCCATTGTAGTTCATTTCATACAAAATGAGTGTTTTGTACAAAATTTAAATTGGATGGAATTTGGCAAGAAGTGAGTAGGTAGAAATAAAGCAAAATATCCGAAAATGGAAATTTATAAATATAATATTTATATTACAGCTAAAAATTATTGCAAACTTAATTATAGTTTAATTCTTAAAATAGATGTGCATAGTATTGTTCTGTGTTTCTCTTTGAACTACATTCCTGAAATTGGTCCAAAAGCGTAGGTGCGCGAGTAGAACTCATACTTGACCGTTTTTTTTTCTAATAAGTATGCTCAATATAATCTTTTTTTAATTTGATTTAGGCTACAATTATCATTTCATGAAAATCCTCTGTTATACAAATAAATAATTCACAAAGGTTACTTAAATATTAAAAAACGTTTTTGTTTTTTTCTATTTAGTTTGTCACCAGTACTTAAGGTCAGGACAAGTTATTATTTTTTTTACATTATTTGATTTTTAATAATATGATTATTTTGTTTGTTATGAAAAATATTTGTATAAACTGTAAAGGCCATAGTTGTAGGTTCGATACGCGTCCAAAGAAATAATTATATTTAAATTGTCTTGGTCTAGTACAATGGACATATTATATTATACATAACAAAATGATGTCGAACCAAACGTAAATTAGTTACGTTAATTATGTATTTTTTAAACACGTAAAGTTTCACGGTGTATCCCGCATCTAACAGGTTAGGTTCTGTTCTCCACTTTCGCCGCATTATTCTTTTAGCTTCACACTGTATCCCGCAGGTAGAGGGGTAGGCAGACCGAACCTGGGAATTTGGAGGAAAGTGTGGAACGGAAGTGGCTTAATGCGAATTGGAATGTCTTAATATTAGGTTCCCAGATCATCCTTGCTATGTGCGGAATAAGGGTCAAACTTAAAAAAATCTCCGCTTTAGTAAACAAAACGTGGCGTTGAGTTCTCTTTATTGGGAATTGAATCCACAACCATTGCGGTTACATTAACTGTTCATTAAACGTTTTTAAAGTCGGTTAACTTAAGCGCAGGTTGTTAACCTAAAAAATCTTGACTGATTGATTTCTTAGGGTTAGTTTGAAGGGTGCGACCCTTCTATATGAATTGGGTGTATAAAAAATGTATGGCTATTAGAATATCTTTTAATTGGCAGAGCTTTGAAATTTTCATTTCTTCAATTTTTGTATTAAAAACAGCAATTTTACGCTGTGTCCCGGTAATAGTTGGGTAGGCATAGAACCTAGTGTTAAGTCACTGTGTCCCCCATTTTCTGCCTAAATTTCGACATATCGCAAAACAAGTTAATCCTCTGTTCCCGAGGCACTGCCAAATTTTTGAGACATTACGTGTTCAGTGGCGGAACTGAATGCCGCGCTTTCTTTGTACAGAACAAGGAAGTTAAAATAGTTCATACCTGAAGGCTGGACTGAAACCTTAATCATAGAGTTTTCAGTAAGTTATTGTCTCACTAAGATACTATAGCTTCTTACGAACAGCTATAATATTTCATCTACTTTTTCTCATAAAAAAATCAGCCTCACGCTGTATCCCGCGCACAGTAGCGTAGACACAGGGAACCTAATGTTCAGACACTCCGTTCTCCACTTTCCGCTCAATTCTGGAAGCAATACGTGTTAAGTGGCACGACCGTCGCGCTTATAGCCGCACGCTAGTGACCACTACGAACCAATATATAATATATGTTATGTATCTATATATAACCAAGCCGATGAGGCCGTCGTGGCGCAGGGACGCAAGCGTGTGACTGTAACGCCCGTCGCGTTGTGGTGTGTAGGTTCGATTCCCAATCGGAGGAACTAATTATTATTTATTAATATTTTCGAGGGCAGTCGTGGCGCAGTGGCACAAAGTGTGACTGCAAAATCGACTGGCTGTGGGTTCGATCCCCACTCAAGGATGTGAAATATTTATTTACATTTATATTTTCATTTCTTCGCTCTGGTGTCGAGGCAATATACGTGCGGCAATATAGCGTGAAACTGATTTAATTTATTTTCATTTTCTTTGAACACTAAGTTCCCTCGGCCTGCTATACGCGGGATACAGCGTGAGGCTAAAAAAAACTATGTATAAAAAAATCAACATGTCGATCCATCAACCCCTATACAAATACCAGCTAAACCCGAAAATCCAATAAAAAGCTAAATAATAAACCACTTTGTACACACCCCTGTACAAGGGTGACTTGGGGTTCAAATATTTAGGAAATTTAAATAGTTTTCTTTATTGTATTATATTAGAAACCCACACGCGGCTTCACCCGTCTAAACTTACTGTTTTACTTATTATTATAGCCAAATTATGCAAACAATGTACATAAATAATAGCCTATGTATTATATTAATAATAGTATTATATTATATTATATTAATAATAAGTTGTAATACCGTAAAGTTTCGTCTAAATCAGTTCAGTAGGTTTTGCGTAAAAATGGAACAAACATTTATCCTCACAAACATTATATTATTTTTGCAAAAAAATATTGCTTTGTATGAGCCCCTTAGGAATTTGGAAACAATTTTTAGTTTCAGTTAATTCCATTTGGTGTCGTTAATAAATAAATATTGTATCATAGCTACTATATTTAGGTAACGAGGCAAAGCGCGGCGTTGTGTTTCGCCACTCTACACGCAATGCCTACCAAGCAGCGGAAAGTGGGGAACGGAAGGATCTCAATGATGGACGTCTTAGGACAAAGTTTCCAGGTTTCCTCTGCCCACCCTGGTTGGTTAAGTGGAGAATCCGGGTCTAAAATCTAATTCATTTTTTGTCTTCACGCTTTTTCCCGTATGAAGCAAAGGGAACTTGGGACCTTAGTGTTAAGACACTCTGTTTCCCATGCAACACTCAATTTTCGAGACATTACGCGTTAAGTGGTGGGACTCAACGCAGTTACAATAGCGAAGAAATGAAGATAATTCTTTCCCTCGAGACGGAATTGAATCCACAATAGACTTATTTACAATGCCTCGTACTCCTAAAATAGCTTATATAATATATTTCTAAATTTTCTCCACCTTTATTACATTGTTAAAGAATACTCTTATGTATTTCTGCTATCTGGTAGCACTATCTTCACAGGCTGTTTCTTTTTTTTCTTTGTTTACAATCCTATTGTATAAATATGTTATTTATCTTTTACAGATGAAGCTCTGCGCTATAGAGAGAGGCTGAAGAATGGAAGCTGGCTGGGTGGTGCTCGCCGCCGCCTTTGTGGCGGCCTTCGCTCAGAATAATAGAAGTAAGTAATATTTACTACTAGCGACCCACGTGCGACTTCCGTCAGCCGTTCAGTAGTTTTCGTGTGAAAATGGAATAAACATTTATCTTTACAAAGTTTGACATTTATAATATTAAATAGAAATGAAGAAAACGTCGGTAAAGGTTAAATATTTACTTCCATACTAATATTATAAAGCTTAACAGTTCAATTACTTGAAGAGCCAGTTCCGCACCTTTAGAGGAAAAAAAGAACCCTTACAAGATCACTTTGTTGTCCGTCCGTCCGTCTGTCAAGAGCCTTTACCTCAGGAACGCTAGGAGATATCGAGTTGAAATTCAAATCATATACTCAAATCTACGGCTTTATCATTTCCTGAAAAAAATCGTATTTCTATATTCACTTAAGAAAGAGATATGGCCGTTTATATCACAAGAACGCGTATGTACGCGAAACGACAAAGGGAATCAAAATGATTAGGGTACTTCTGGTTGACCTAGAATTATAAAATTTGGCATCTAGCATCTACAGGTAGTACTAGTTCAGGTTCAGGAAAGATTTGAAAAATATACATTTGTAGTTAAATCCTAAAAAATACAGCCTTAAAAGGGGGGCAAAATTTGGTTTTAAAGCTGCTAGTTCAGGTGAGGGCTCTGGCTAAGCTACGCTTGAATTTCAGAAAAAAATCGAGGCCTCTAATTTTTGTACGGAACCACGGCAGGCGAGCCCGATTCGCACTTGTCTTAGATTATTTTGTGTTGGATGCTCTATTTATCGAGGATTTCTATATAATAGGTTATATTATATGACGTTAATTGTTTCGATGTGGCCCATTGTACCGGCGGTCATAGGGCACTTATACTCTTTCTATTTTTAAGTTTCATGTTGTACTGCGTCCTGGTAACCTGAAAACGATATTTTCGTTCGCCACTTTCCGCCTAATTCTAGAGCCAAAGCGTGTTGACTGACGGAACTCAACGCCGTGCTTTGCGCCGTTACTAGAGTGAGGATATAAAAATATTAAATATTTCATTCCCCAATTAGAATTCGACTCCACAACCAGCGCGTTTACAGCCGTACACTTGTGCCTCTGCGCCACGATGGTCTGATATTAAAGATATTTTCTTTCTTCACCTTCACGCTGTATTTCATATACAGCTGGGTTGGCAGAGGGAACCTAGCGTTAAGACACTCCATTACCCACTTTTCGCCAAGTTTTTCGAGGCATTGCGTATTGTGTGGCGGAACCAGAGCGAAGAAATGAAGATTTTAAGAAATAATAATTGATTCTCTCGAGTGAGGATCGAAACAACAACCTACATACGGGTTACTATTACCCCCTTGTGCCCTGCAATACGACGGCCTCTATAAAAAAATATCTGGGTTTTAATTTAAATCGTTTTTATTGCGATTTTTATTGCTTTATCGATTATTCTTCAGACCTCAAAATTAAATCGTGCTCCCATTCGTTATAATCACATATAACAACAAAATTACTACGAGATAATCAAAATGTTGTAAATAACCAAAATGGTGGCTTCCGTTAATCTATAGATACAGGAAATGACTACCGGAAGTCCCAATTGTGATATATTTTGTGTAGTTTGAAATATATAATAATATAAGTAAGACGCCGACGAGTCGCAGTGGTATAATGTCTGTTTACGCGGTGGTTGTATGTTCGATTCCCACTCAGAGGAAGATTACGTATTTAAAAGTTTTTAAATTTAATTATTCGCAGAACACAACGCCACAGCTACTTTATTTAATTAAACCAGGAAAAGACTTATAAATATCCAGCGTGTGTGTGACCCGGTGGGACAAGTGTGTGACTGTAAACGCGGCAGATTGTTGGCTCGATTTCCACTCGAGAAAATTAAATATTTAATATTTTCATTTTTCTCGCTCTGGTATCTAGGCACAGCGCGGTGTTGAGTTCCGCTACTCCACACACACACACACACACAATGCCTCTGGAATTCAGCGGAAAGTAGAAAACGGAAGTATCTTAATGGGAACCTGCCTTAATACTAGGTTCCTTAAATCCATCTGACTACCCTGCTATGTGCGGAATATAGAGTGGAGCTAAAAAAAAAGGATTTGTTTGGTTGAACGCACTGTTCACGAAAAATGCAGGTTCGTTTTACATATACAGAGTGTTTTTGCCAGCACTACTTTAATTAAAACCACAGTTCTAACTACTCTATAGAAGCCTAATAATTATTTTTTCCCAAAAATGAAAAAGTAATTTTTTCAAACAAAATAAATAATAAAATTATTGTTGTAAATTAAAACGCCATTCATCAAGAACGACGCGCGCAACTATAAACCTACCAAAGGGAAATCGCCGCATACGCGTCATTCCGAAATCGAGTCGTAGGTATTGGCGGCAAAGGTCTAGTATGTGTTTATGTTATTGGTATCTATGCGTAACTGCGTCACACGAAATACAGGTATGGATAAACATCGTGAACTGAAAAAAAATCCTACGCCTAAATTATTGAGGCATCTTGATTAATTTCTTTAAGTATGGGTTTAAAATATTTTACCGTATATGCTGTTCCCGTAAAAGGAGCGCTGGCGCTTCCACCTTGTATACTTAGTCTGGCCATAAATACTGTTATAATTAAAAATAAACAAAATATTACTTTTTAATTTGAAATCTGTCATGTTTATACGATCGTTTATTGTGTTTTCTTCTTTCGCATCAATATAATAAGAATATTTTGTGATATTAAAATGGAGTGGAGTGATACAATTTTAAAACTCTTCATACGCTTAGTATTAGTTAAATGTTTGTGTATTGATAGGTACAATAATAATAATAATAATAAAAATAATTTATTTCTCCACACAGTGTAAAGTATACAAAAAAGTAGGTTATATTTAGGTACATAGAATATTATTTACAATCATGTGAGACTGACGCTTGTACTAAGCTCTGAGCTTGTGTTACTAGTCGCCAAAAGACAACAACAACAATGACAATGAAACGACTTCCTCTGCTTATGACAGAAAAAATCTGGCCGGCCACGTAGTGGTCGTATAAAAAAATCATCAAAGCAGTAATGGAAAGAATACGAACAAAATATGTCCGACAACAAAAATATTTTTTAGAAGTTTGGCCGACTAGTACTGATCCTAGATAGTAGTCCACTGGATTATGATTTATGGTCAGTTTTAGAGAGTAAGGCGTGCTCTAAACGCTATTATAATTTGGAGTCCCTTAAACAATCCAAACGACTGGCATTGAAGAATTTTCATAGAAAGAATGCGTGCTGCTATTTATAACTGCCCTCAACGTTTAAGGGACTGTATTGCATATATTAAACTAAAATACTGTAAAACAAAGTTATTGCAGATTTTTAGAATGTATGATACATTCTAAATTTAATGTTGACCACACCTACAAAGCCTCGTGTAGAAACTAGTCTTTAACATAACCCATTCAATTTCAATCCCACTGGAACTAAAATCGGGATCGTTAATATGTAATACTATAATTATGGAGCGATATATTAAATGAAATTGCCTATTAAGATTAATTTACATATATAATAATTTTGGTAAATGAGTTAATTATTATTAGAATTTTCATAGAATCAATGATTTTCCCGTGGGTTTGGTGTTGTATAAAAGGGATCTTTGTTCGCCCCGTTATCTTTACCCGCTTGGTCAAATAACTATTCGTTGTGATAACACATGACACATTCTGAATGCCCGAGGTAACTCTAAACTCAGGTACAGTGGGCTATGTTAAAACTATAAACGTGATGTAATAAAGTCTTGTAAACGGACTATCCAACACAAAAGTAATTTCCCAATTTGAACCAAGAGTTCTGGAGATTAGCGCGTTCAACCAAACAAACGCTTTAGCTTTATTATATTAATCTTGATAAAGATAGATATAGATTCTATTATTTGTATTAAATGAGAATTGAACGTATAGCCAATGTCAATTTGAGGCCACCAATGTCAATGGAATATTAAAAATATGATAAAACTTTCACCGTAAATCAAAATTTTGCTGTCGAAGCCAAAAGTATAGAAGTTTCATAGTAAATCCCACTTCTTAATTCGTTTAGACTCCCGAACAGTTTTTACTGCCTTTGTCTATTAACTTTCGTTGGATTTGAACTTTGGACTTTATGTTCATTTGAAGTTGGAAATCTTTTCTTATTTAACTACAAAAAGTTCGGATTTTTTTTGTGTTTATAGGAATATTTTGAGGTCGTGGTGTCGCAGGAGCACAAATCTGCCAATTTAAACCCGACACTTGTGAGTTCCATTTCCACTCGGGGAAATGAAATCTTTAATATTTTCATTTTCTTGCCCTTGTAAAGAGGCAAAACGGGGGTTTGGGTTTTACCACTCAACACACAATGTCTTGAGAACTCGGCGGAAAGTTGGTAACGAAAGTGTCGTAATGGGAATGGAGTGTCATAACACTAGGTTCCCTCTGCCTACGTGCGGGATACAGCGTGATAAAAAAACCGAAAGAGCTGCGTTCGTGTCCGCTACCCAACACTCAAAGTTAGATAAGCATCATCTTGTAAGATAATTGTCAAATCCTACAGAAACTGTACAAAAACTTTATAAAAACTGAAAAAATCGCTAATTGATTAGTCTTCAATACTTCTTGAGGCCAGTCGTGGCGCAGCGGCACGGGGCGTGACCGCAAAACCGACTGGTTGTGGGTTCGATCCCCACTCGAGGAGATGGAATATTTACTTAAATTTATATTTCCATTTCTTCGCTCTGGTGTCGAGGTTAAGCGCGGCGTTGAGTTCTGCCACTCAACACGCAATACCTCCAGAATTCGGCAGAAAGTGGGGAACGGAGTGTCTTACACAAGGTTCCCTCTGCCTACCCTGCTGTGTGCGGGATACAGCGTGAAGCTGATTTTTTTTTCAATACTTCTAAAACCAACTAAAAGTCAATCTTTTATTATAGAAAGAAGTAAAGTTGAAGTAAACTTGAGGCCGTCGTGGCGCACAGGCGCGTGACTGTAAACGCGACGTTTGTGGATTCTCTCACTCGTAGGAATGAATTATTTAATATTTCCATTTTCAATAAACAACGCAGAGTTGAGTTCCGCGACTTAGCACGCCATGTTCGAAAATTCGGCGGCGAGTAGAGAAAGGAGAGTCTGCATACCGTTCGATAGCTTTTCACGCATATAACATCCCGCATATAACATATGAGAAAAATAGTAAACCAAAATTAATGTATAAACTTACAAATCATTAGCTACTTATTGTTAATCCACATTTACCCCAAAGTTAACGAATATAACGTTCTTCCGGTAGCTATTTCCTGAAACGCTGTTTCTGTTTACTTTTCTATTGTAAAACAAAGAAAATGAAAAAAGAAATAAATATTATAGCTTCAAACTGTATACCCTATATAGCAAGAGTGAATTTTGCTTTAAAACAATCCGTTCCATTATTTCTCCTTAATTCTTGATACATTGTGGGTTGATAGGCGGAACTGAACGCCGCGCTGTGTCTACCAGAGCGAGCAAATGGGAATAATTTTTTTATATTATTATTTCTCCATTTGAAAATCGGAGAAATTAATTATTTTTATTTATTCGTTCTGATAACAAGATGAAGCGTCTCAACGTTATGTTTCTTCTTATTATGCTGTATGCGATATACAGCGTGGAGCTAAAAAATGTAATTCTTTAATTCAATTTTTTTCAACCTCACGCTGTATCTCGCACACAGGTAGGCACAGGGAACCAAGTGTTAAGACACTTCGTTCCTCACTTTCCGCCGTATTTTGGAGGCATTGTGTGTTGAGTGGCGGAACTCAACGCCGCGCTTTGCCTGGACACCAAAGCGAAGAAATGGAAATATAAATTTAAATAAATATTTAATTTCACCGAGTGGGGATCGAATCCACAACCAGTCGTGTTTACAGTCACACTTTGTGTTCCTGCGCCACGACTGGCCTCAATCATTCTTTCATTCTAAATGTTTTTTTTAAATATTATTAAAATAAAATACATAACAAGTACGAACTAGTTTCAATCAATGCAAAGTTGTTTTAACCAGCATAAACCAGTTTTACTTTTTACTAAAAACTACTTACACAATAAGATAAATTACATAAAATATTACATTTGTATGTATGTATTGTATAGAAAAAAGTATTAAACAATAAATCGTCGACTAACCGGAAGTCGTCCATTGCGAGTGAAGCGGAACTTGGTCGTTAACACTTCCCCGTGGCTATTGCCTTCAGACATGATCTTTTTAATTGGAAAAACCAAAGAGAAACACTGCACCTATTTTGATTAAGCAATTATATTTTATGTATACTAATATTATAAAGTTGAAGTTGTTTAGTTCAACACGCTAATCTCAAGAACAGCTGGTTCATATTGAAAAATTCCCAGTCCACTCGACAGCCGCTAGCCGAGGTTCGAGTTCCACAGGAGTCTATACCGGCGTTGACATCCTCTCAAGCAGCCACGTAATGCTTGCAAATTTTTGAGGGGCAGAGTACCCTCTACCCTACCCACCCGGTGTCGCTGTAAAAGCCAGTAGGGCCTGTAAGCCCTATTAACCTCAAGTTCGAAAAAAAATGAAAACTTGTTTGTGTTGGATAATTCACTTATTAAGGAAGGCTATAGACCTGCAGTCAGAGTAACCTCGGGCCCTCTGAATATGTCGTGCATCGTATGCGTCATACAAAAATATTCTTCTATTTGGCTGTACGGGCAAAGATCAAAATGTAATTTAATAAAAACATGTTATATTTTTTTTTCAGATGACGGTCCAAGGTTCATTTCCCGAGGTCACTCGTTCAGAACTGTTGTTGGAGACACGCTGCTGCTGCCGTGTCAAGTTCAAAATTTAGGTAAGAATTATCAATATTTTACTATCATTCTTTTATTACATTTTCTAAAATTAGTACCTACCAGTCTTTTTCAACTATAAAGAAACAAAGAAAGAGGACGTCGCTGCGTAGTGGGACATCGTCTGTCTGTAATCGCGACGGTTGTGGTTTCCCCATTTTCCACCGGATTTTCGGGGGTATTGCGAATGGAGTGGAGGAACTTCACGCCACGCTTTGCCTTGTCACCAGTTATTCTTTATTGTTTCCTATTGTTTATGTATTATTTCTAGTTTGTTCTCAATATATGATTTCCAGGGTCTCTGGTACTTCTTTGGAGACGAGGTCCAGCAGTTCTGACAGCAGCAAGCTTGATGGTGACAAGGGATGAGAGGTTCCGTTTAGTAGACGGATACAACTTACAGATCACTGAAGTTGGGCCACAAGTAAGGGTTATTTTGGATAGATTGTCAGTTTTGTCAGTCTTAAAGAATATATGATATATCGAGGAGAAAATTATTAAGTTCACTTTGTAGCAGAATCATTATATTATGAGCTTTTACTTATAGTTTCGTAGACAAATAGAAATATGTAAAAAAAAATTACGCGTATGACACATTCTAAGTGCCCAAGGTAATTCTAACCGCACGTAGAGTCTTCTCGACATATGTATAAACCATATTCAACACGAAAATATTTTTTCTATTTTTTATATAAATTCTGAAAATTCTGAAAATTCTGAAAAAAAAGTAAAAACATCTAGAAGTAATTCTAGATGTTTTTACTTTTTTTTCAGTTCGCGTTAAACCAAACAAACTCTTCAGCTTTATAATATTAGTATCTATGGATTTCTTAATAATGAAGACGAATTAGATTGTCTGGAAACAATGACTATTCGATTGTTGTAATTGTTTTAGAGCAAACGTCTGCATATCTCTATTCATAAAAAAAGAAACGCATGCTCGCATATATGGATAGTGTTCAGACATTTCATTGTCCTCTAAATTATCGAGATATTGTGAATTGAGAGGCAAAACTCTACGCCGTGCTTTGGCTTTTGCTACTAGAGCGGGGAAGTTTTTTCCTTTTTTTTTATTTTAGTAAAAGTATGTTGCTCTGCACACATAAAAAAATCTATTAAAAGGTCAGCTCTTAATTTTTATATCAAGTGGACAGTGGTGTCTCATCGCGATTTTTTTTTTGCTAATTTGATTCATTTAAAAACTGTTCAAAGTTAAAGTTGAACCTGAAATGAGATATGATGACTTCCACAATTATAAAATAATTATCACAATATAAAAAATAAAAAAATGATAAAACATAATATCATGAAATTTATCGAGTATTATTTGGTAAAACATTTGATTTTTTTTACAAAAATCGTAAAGAAAATATTTTTAGTCCATGTACCTTTTTTTCAAGCAGGCCTCGACATTTTTTTCTCTTTCAGTAATAACGTATTGAAATTAATTATTTCTTTAGAAATATTACAAAATGTCTCATTTACACTTTTCTATTAGGTTAGATATATGTTTTTTTTATTATATGAAACTTAAATTATTTTGACTATTTTGCAACTTAAAAATTTTTGGCCCACCTTTAATGCCACCAATAACCCTTTATGCCACCAAGTAGGAGAGACCTATGTCAAGGGATAAACAAACCTGACTAACAAACTGGCTAGGCTGTCGAAGATTATTATTTACGTTACATATATTTAAGAGCATATAATTTTTTAAAGTTTTATTTTTATTGATTATTTACATTATAATATAATTTAAAACCTACTAAAACGGAAAACGGAAGTGTCTTAGTCTTAAACAGCTTCATTCTGTATAAGACTAAGACACTTCTGTTCCCCACTTTCCGCCGGAGGCATTGCGTGTTGATTGTAACCCAACACGCTTTGACTTAAACACGCTTAACCAGAGCGGGAAAATATTACATATTTCATTCCCCCGATTGGAAATCAAACCCACAAACTTCACCTTTAGTGGCACGCTTGTGACCCTTGCACCATGGCGGCCCCACCACGGCGCTTATTTATTTATTAATTTTATTTACTACCCCAAGTCAGAATCGAATAAGCAAACATCACATTTACAGATACTGTGCCACGACGGCCTCTATAAAAATAAGCTTTATTATAACAACATTGTTAGCAAGTCACCTTCACGACTCAATTTAAACCAGCAAAATTTCTTGCCGTAAAAATAACGAACACCCCTTTATAACCCCAATTATCATATATTGTGCCCCAATTATACTTTTTTGGGGCACTTTGTGGCAGTTTATGGGGCAGTTTAGGTGTCAGAGCAAAGTAGTCTAAGTTAAATGGTGATTTTATTGGAAAATATGCAGAAATGTAAATCTTTATGGCTTAGATTGTTAGCTTTTATTTTTTTCGTTCCATACTATATTCGGCAGAGGAAACCTGGGAACCTAGTATTAAGACACCTCGTTCCCGTTCCCATTATAATAGTTCCGCTCCCCAATTCCCGCAGAATTCTGGAGGCATTGTGTGTTGAATGGCGGAACACACGCGCCTTATCGCCTTACCAGAACCAAGAAATGATAACATTAAATATTTATTTTCGTCAAGTGGGAATTGAATCCTCAACCTGTCGCGTTTACAGTCGCCAATTTGTGCCCATGTGCCATGACTGGCCTCATCCAATATATACTTTTATTGTATATAAAATAAATATTCGCTTCCTATTCGGTCAAATAATAATAATTTCTCCCTATCAGGACGCAGGAGACTACGTTTGTCAGATATCTGACAGAATAGCCCGGGATCAAGTCCACACAGTTGAGGTCCTGGTGCCGCCAAGTGTCAGGGCGTCGCCCGAGTCCAAGCACGCTGCGGCACGACGAGGCGGTTCTGCCGTACTCGAATGTAGAGCTTCGGGCAATCCCGTCCCTAGTGTCACTTGGCATAAGTTGGTAAGTAAAGAGTGTTTTGTTTTGACTTACTTACATTTTTGGATTTTGTATAAGAAAACGTAAAAAAAAATTACCTTTAAAGATTACTGCGTGTGTGTCTGTCACAGACAATTTTCTCTATAATATATATTATAGAATAAAATGGAAAATCCCTTGATATTATTTTTGTAAACTTTTTATAGGTATCATAATCAATTTTCGAGCTGATATAGATGATAATCAATTTTGGGGAAAATTAAGTGCAAATACAAGTTTGCAATGGTGTTTTCTTATGAATAGATATATAAATTTCCTTTTTGTTGTAAGTTCTCACTTCTTGCTAAACTTCATAATTCTCTAGGTCCACGAAAAATTATTAAATACGCGGAGATTTTCATACAAAATGGGGCAAAAATGAGATGAGAAATAAATTTAACTCATTTTTTTTTTCATATGCCCCAAAGGACCGTAAATATGGATACGTAATATGTATTATACTAATTTCAGTCCTGACAGACGGACAACAAAATTATACTATAATATAAGGACTCCATTTTTTTTTCTTTTGAGCACGGACCCCTAAAAATCAAATGTACCAAGAATTCGAACACATGCCTTTTGGTATTTGTTAATGAGCTGCAATCTAGCTGGCCATACATTTTTCTTGCTTTATTCTTCGGCAATTTCTTTATTTTCCTTACAAATGTTACAAAAGTGAGAATTTGGTTGGTACATTTTTGTTGTAAAAAAACAGCCTATAGAGTCGTATATATTTTGATGACGTCGTTATATATTTTTATTATGCTTCATGCGGAACCACATATAGCGGGGTAGGCAAAGGGCACCTAGTGTTAAAACACTCCGTTCCTCACTTTCCGCAGATTTTCGAGACATTGTTGACTCAGTCACGGAACTCATTTACTTTGATAAGACAAAACGCGGCGTTGACTTTCGCTACGCCACACGTAATGTCTCGAATTCAATCGATACTTGGAGAAAACAATGTTTATGTTTTACCACGAGGTTGTCTCTGCCTACTCTGATGTGCGTGGTAAAGCTTGAAACTAATTAAACTAAACACGCACAAGCGTTTACCTTTTTATGCTAGGCCCAACTGTGACACCAGAACTTCGATATTAAAAACGAAAACTGCACTTAAAAGTATATTTTATGGATTTTTTTATGTTTTAGTGTACCTACAAAAACTATACGGCTTTAAGATTCTTTTAATTTTTTTTTGTTGTATTAAAAAAATTATATAGTTTCAAAGTGTCATTATTCAACACTAAAGAAAGAACAATATTTTAGAACAAAATTTGAGCCTCACTACGTTCAAAAGTTATACGTTTTTTGAAATTAAAAAATATTTTATAAAAAAAAATGTTTTATTTTTTTTCACTCACTCATTATTTCTTTGTCCGGTTAAATCAACCCGTATTCTCATATTGCACCCGATTTTGAATCATTGCGTGTTAAACGGTAAAATTAAACGCCGCGCTTTGTTTAGTTGGCACAGCTACGAAATGATTATAATTAATTCCCTGAATAGAAAACGAACCCACAACCGCCGTGTTTACAGTAAGACAGAAAACTTAAAAAAAAGGAAAAGGCTATATGCGGGATACAATGTACCTACAGCTAAAAAATCCCATTTTATCTCTATGTATTTGTCAAATAAATATAATATTTTTACCTATTCATTTAAACATTTAACATCTATACTTTCCAGAATGAAACCAGCACTCGTCTAGCAGAAGGCGCTCAACTACAGCTATCGCGTTTGGAACGCCAGCACAGCGGTAAATACGCGTGCACTGTAGACAACGGTGTGGGACAACCCATCGTTAACGAGTTTCAATTACAAGTGCTGTGTAAGTTACGATTACCAATTTATTTTGTGTTACTAAGTATTTCACCACAGGCCAGTCGTGGCGCAGGGGAACAAGTGTGTGACTTTAAACGCTATTGGTTGTGTATTCGATCCCCACTCGAGCAAATGAAATATTTACTTAAATTTATATTTTCATTTCTTCGCTCTGGTGTAGAAGCAAAGCGCGACTGAATTCCGCCACTCAACACGCAATGCTTTCAGAATTCGGCGGAAAGTCGAGAACGGAGAACAGACAGAGGGAACCTACCCTCTGCCTACAATGTTGCGTGCGGGATACAGCGCGAAGCTAATTTATTTGTTTTTATACATTTATTTTACGTTTAAGTTTTTTTTATTTTTTTTTTATTACAACTGTTATTATAAACAGTCTCCGACGTTTATTTTGTTGTAAAACAATTGTGTTACCATTATGGTGCTACTTTAACACTGAAGCCGGCGTGCGCCATACGACAGTGTTTGTGCAATCGCAATGGTTGTGGGTAAGATCCCCGCTCTAGGGAATGAAATATTTAATATTTCCATTTCTTTGCTCTGGTAATAAGAGGTAAGCGCGGTGTTAAGTTCCGCCACTCAACTCTCAGTGCTTCAAGAATTCGTGTTCTCGAGAAAATAGGGAACGGAAGTATATTTATTGGAACGGAGTGTCTTAACACTTTCCCTATGCCTGTAACAGTATAATATGTTTATTTTCAAGTGTTTATATTTATAATTTCAGATCCACCAGAAATAACAGTGGAGAGGTCGTGGGTTCATACGGGAGAGGGATTTCGAGCGGAGTTACTGTGTACAGTACTAGCTGATCCACCGGCTGAGGTATATATACAAACAGCTAATGATTTTGTTTCATTAAAAAAAATAAGTTTAACGACTTCAGCAACGTTGAACAGTGAAAGTAGTGAGAAGCTGTAGGGAACTATTACATATTTATAGTTTATTTAATATCTGTCAATATAGTTTCAATATTGTTATTTATTTATTTACCATTTATATACTTTCAAACATACATTTAATAGAATTTATATATTTTATAGTAAGTGTATATACTCGTATTTAGTATATTTATATAAAAGCGTCGCTGCCGTCGACTGAACCGGTAAGGAATCGTAACATTTGCGCTTACCCCCTTGTCGACGGCATATTTTTAACAGTCGACGCTTGCCACTCGATGCTTTTATTGATCGATGATTATTTCTTACCAAATTTGTACTTATCGTGTTCTTTTTTACACATGTATATATATCTTTGTGGTTGACTTTGTTGTATACCTACTGTACCGTGTTAAATTGTGACTTACTAATTGCGTTATCACGTAAGAACGTAAACGTAAGACTTTTATTATTGACCATCAACACCACAAATATGTTGTCTAAACATTTATTCTCCACTTTCTACCTGAATTCGCGACATTACGTTTTCAGTGGAAAAACTCACCACCGTACTTTAACTATCAGTGTGGGGAAATTATTATTTTTTTTCTTCGAGTGGAAATTGAACCACAACCACCATGTTACAGTCAGACCCGTTGCGCCCTGATAACTTTTTTCTTTTTATTTTTCGACATGATAATGTCTTATAAATCGATGAACTGTCTGGGTCGAGCGTGCAAGCGAGAGCGCGGAACAAGCGATAGAGAAGCACGATTGGCCTAAACGTTCACATTGTTACTTATAATTAATCTGTATAATTTAAATAAAAAATATTTGAATTAACGAGTGCAAGTAAATCTTAATTTATTGGAAAATATATACTAATTAAATGTATTAATTCCATTTTATAAATTTCATTCGATTCATAAAGACTAATATTTTTTATCAGTTTTCTTATAACGTTATGACAGTTGGTTTTAAGCTTCACGCAGTATTCCGAATATAGTAGGGTATGCAGAGCGAATATGTTAACCTAGTGTTAAGACATTTTTGAGACGTTGCGTGTTGAATGGCAGAATTCAGCGCCGCACCTTGCCTATTTAATATTTCATTATATCTAATATTTCATTCCTCCGAGTGGCAATCCCCACACCCAAAGCCGTAGCGTATAACGCTTTTGCCCCTGCGCCACGACGTCACAATTATAAATAAATAATTTAGTCATTTAATTTTTTCTATGCTTTTCTATTTTCAGGTACTCTGGTACCAAAACTCGTTCCCGCTCAGCGCTTCGGAACGAGTAACAATGTCGGTTCGAGGGAACAATCATACATTGCTAATTGCTAATGTACAACCGGAGGACTTTGGAAATTATACGTGAGATTTATTTATATTTTGCTATTTTATATATTTACTAAATTTTTTTAGTTTCACGCTGAACAAAAATATATAGACAGAGGGGAACTAGTTTTAAGATACTCGGTTCTCACACGTGACCTTATTTTAGAGACATTGCGTGCTGTGGATCCTAATCCACATTGAGTTCCATCACTCAACGCCCAATGTCTCGAAATTGAGCAGTACATAAAGAACGTCCTTGAGCACGCAATATAAAACATCAAGCTATATTTAAAAAAAACGATTCCAAGTCCTCGAGCACCCCTTTTAAAATTTTGACGAAAACTTAACTTTAACTTTAAATTTGAATTTGGCCGTAATAAATATTGAAAATGTTATTAATTTACAGGTGTGTAGCAGACAACTCGCTGGGCAGAGCTCGACAACACGTGGAAGTTTCTGGAAGACCGGGAGCAGCGCGATTCACCTCACCGCCGTTAGCGAGAAATCGACATTCATACACACTTGCCTTCGCTGTAGATAGCTATCCGCCTTTGGATGAACTAAGACTGTTATATAGACAGCTCGCTGTAAGTTCTTTTTGGATTAATCATGCTTACATATTCACATCAGTGGTTTTATGTATTATTTAAAAAAGAAATAGATATCTTTTTATGGACAAATTAAATTATTCTCTTGCTCGACAGAAGAAAGAGAGCAATCAATTTTAAATATTTGTATGTTTTTATTTGTATAAACCTCATCTAAACCCGGCGTCGAGTGCCGCCACTAAACACGCGATGCCACGAGAATTTGGCGAAAAGTGGGAAACAGAAGTGCATTAATGGGAACGGAGTATCTAGACTAGTTTCCATCTGCCTTCGGATGTACGAGATACAGCGTGAAGCTAAAAAAAAATAAATTCAATTAACTAAACTGTAAAATATATTATAAAATGTTCCCCGTTTTTCATAAAAAATATTTTGACATGTAATTCAATTTGGATTGAAAAATGGAAATTAAATAAAATATCAATATAAAAAATATTTTCAAAATATTACTGCTAACATTGTTGTTACCAGGTTAGTAAATTGCAAACTTGTAAACAAATAAAAATAACGTTACCAACATGACACGACCATTTACCGTTACCGTTCCTATCACTATCCAGATCAACGAATCGTACCAACAACCGGGCCGTTGGCACGATGTTGTCATACCAGCACCGGCGCCGAGCGCCGCATTAACACACCGCGTAGCTCACGAGCTGCGGGGTTTAGAACCAGGAGCGGTGTATGAAGCTATAGTGCAGGCGAAGAATAGATATGGGTGGAATGAGGTTGGTTTACCTTTATTATATTTTATAAATACATAATTGTTTTTCGTGGCTCCGTCCTTCTACGCCTGTGATACGGCAGCGAAACATAGGTATTACAGAAAAAGAATGAAAGAAAGATGAAAGCCGTGGAGATGCAATCTCTTCAGATAGGATATGCAGAGCTTAGTTGATCGAATCCGCAGTGAAGTGATACACAGAACGGCAGGTACTAGCGAGGATGTCACAGTGAAAATGAAGATAAACCGTAGCGTTTGGCGCTTCGTTCCCTCTGACTACCCCGCAAGGGAATACAGCTTGAAGCTAAGTTATGTTATAATGATCTTACCTGTATTAAATCGCTACAATAAATTGTAGATCTTTTTTAATTTTATTGTATTTTTGTCTTTACGTTATTTTTGAAGGATAAAGGTGAAAATTAAAATAAAATTAAACCGCAATGTCTCGAATTCAGACAGAAACAGAACAGAATGTCTGAGAACAGAATGAATGCCATTAGGCCTCTACCTACCCTGCTATATGCGGGATCAACCGTCAAGCTGAAAATATTTTACCTTTTCTAACGCTTGATTTTACTTCTCAACGCACAATATAAATGTTATATGTAAGGAGAACAAAAAAGTAAAATTACATACTAGTTTTTTATAATTTTATCTATCAATTCTATTATTTATTTAATTTTTGTTTTCCAGGTCAGTGACATATTCCAGTTTCATACACTCGGCGGTACCCACTCTATACACGCAGATGAACTGTCCCCAGTGGGGTTCGCAGCCGCGGGAAGCCCTAGCATGGGGCTAGGGTACATCCTTCTAGCGATTTATTTGTGCTTAGGATGATGGGGAACATCCTGATCTTAATAACAGCTGATAACACCAATGTTTTGTTATTTTTAATCTGCCGACGTTTTGGGTTCTGGAATTGGAATATAGGGGATAAATAATGGTTTTTCATGTTTAATTTGTGGAATTTTCGATATTGGCAAGTAAATGGAATGCTTAAACTCAACAAATTGAATATTTGCTTCCTTTTTTGTTTATTTACTTTTTCATAATGGAAAAATGTGAAACACTTCCGAGTAGGAAGACAATTGATGACACCAATGTTGTTATATGAAATCTGTCAACATTTGAATATGACATAGTTATTTTTTTTATTTTTACGCGTTTTAATTTTGTTGATCTTTTAATATTGGAATGAAATTGAAAATAAGATGACGGGAAATCCAGTTGAATTTTATTAGATTTTCATTATCCTTCTGAAATTTCAATGCAGAATTGAATGTTTCAAATCGACATATTAAACATTTGTTTTTTATTATTAATTTATTTTTAATTATAATATTTTAAATTGAAACTACACAATGAGAGTAACAAAAGTCGACAGATTAAAAACATTGTTTTTTTATTTTGACGTAGAAATTAGCGAATATTATATTAATATAATATATATGTAATTCCAAGTCTGTCTAGATTTAATGTAATTAGACAGTGAATTTATTTTTAAATTAAAATAAAATCGTAAGACGGTTAATTTGAACACCAAAATGTTATTTATTTATTTATATGTTTTTTGTTTAATTTTCTCCAGATTTTGCTAATATTTAAGTATAGTCCATTACGTTAATGATACATGTATAAATAATTTTGTTGTTCCACTTTGAGCTAAAATAAAAAAAATATTTAAAAAGGTATATAGTGGATATGAGTGTACTCTTAAAAATGTGTACAAAATTTCTTGTTGCTTAGCTACTATATATACTATATTACTTTACGCGTAAAAGCGAAACAAACGAACAAACTTACCTAAAAAATTATAATTTTATTTTATCACCTTATAGGAAGGAAATTCTTTCGTCTTTTAAGCTAGTAGTGGATCAACAAAATGTACTAAAACGAATTAATCGAAACGTTGTGAATCACACACATTATTTTTTCTTTCATTTTTAATTAATTTTCTTTAATATGTAAAATGTCATTTTAAATACTTTTTTATAACAATAACTTGATGTCACATGGCTGTTATATTTTATTTATTTTTATTTACTTTTAAATTTTGCTCTTTTTCTTTAGCTTAGAAAAAAATATTAAGTATTTTTTTGTTGAAATTAAAACACATATAATATAATTATTAAAATGACATATTTCCTATTAATAATTATAATAACAATGTCTGTATTCTATAAAAATATCCGTATGTATATATATTACTATTTAATTTTTTTAATATTCTGTCTATGGCTCAATTTTTTTCGTTAATTGAAATTTGAAATGAAATATTAATGACATATTTATTCTGACTGAATAATTTTAATGCACAACACCATTTGTAGGTTAGCAAGTATTTTTTCTAACGCTGTATATACATATTATAATATACTTAAACGAATCTCATGAAATTATTGGGCCTAGGAATACTGTTTACAGCTTAACATTTTTAATGCTTATTTTAAAATAAAAATTTTTACAATTTATCTTTTTTTACAACTATACTTCTACTATACTTTTATGTTTTTTTTATCTTTCGTATTATAATAACAAACTATTTCTTTTAATTTTTAACTCCAAATGTGGCCTATTTTCGTGAGATCATAGTCTAAGATTAGTGCTTAATATATTTTTTTCAATATTATAATTTAAAACGCATCATAAATGAATTTATATATTAAGTAATTTTAATAATAATATAATATAATAGTCTTATATGTATGTTAGAAAAGTACAGATAAAAATCTAATTAAAGCAGAAAAATCTTATTATTATTATTTTCGTTGTTTGAAATAATCAAGATTGTTTGTATTTTGGTCAAAAGTTAAACAGTAATGATATTAATTAAAAAAATGTTTTTTTAAAGATGTCATAAATTCTTTTAATATTTTTAACTTCTCTGATAAAATTATGTTATCTACTCATTTTGTATAATGTTTTTAGTATTTTTCTTGACATTATATTTTTTTTGTAAAAAATTTTGTAAAATTATTCTTATACAATGCCCATAATTATAATTACGTTGTAACATATTTTATTTATTTTTTATAAAAGATTTTTTTAAATTTTCTAGTCATAACTCAATCTAAATGTAGTCTATCACACAAATGCGGGCAAAACCTAGTCTTATAAGCAATAAAATGTGTTAGTGATAAAGCTATTTATTAATATATTTATAAAAAAATATTCTCTCTCCTTTTTTTAATTGTAAATGTAAAAGTGCAATACTTATTAATTTAAAAAAAAAGCGTTCGTAAGCAATATTGGACATCATCATTAATTTACTGTAGTATTATAAGAAAATCATTCTTATTTTAATTGTTTATTTCTAAATATGCCTTTACTGTACTATGGACTTTATATTGAAATTTATTTAAAAAAAAGATTATTTTTAAGTTACTATTGCTTACTTAAAAGTTTACATTTTTGATAAATTTTTTTATGGTCTTAAGGTATGGTAGGCAAACAGAAAACTTACTTAGTGTTAGACATTGTTTTAAAAAAAATCATACATTATAGAGACATAGCCTGATTTAAATGCCTCGCTTTGCCTCGCCTATAGAAATAATTTCTCCGAATGTGTATCGAACCTACAGCCATCACATATAAGGGCATGTACTGCTCAAATAACTTCATTTTTATCAATATTTCATATATACACATTTTAGTTTCTTTGAATTTGATTTCTATTTAAATAAATAAAATATAACAAAAGACCATAGTACAGTATTGTATATAAGAAATCCTAGATTTTTTTAAGAATCTCGGATTTTCTTTTGTAATTTCGAAACCCACTGCCATAAATAAAGCTTTGGTGAAAGATTCGGTGTAAATGTGGCCATTATTATTATCAAGTAATGTACAAGATGTGAAAAAATGTAAATTTGTTTGATGAAAAAAAGAGAGGCATGTTACTTAGATTTCAAGGAAGTCATTATTTTAAAAATCACCAAAAAGTATCTTAAAAAAGGCTAAATTGAAATAATTTTTAAAAATAATTTGCATGGTTTTAAACCAATATGAAAATAGCACCGAACTTATTACAATTGTAAGTAAAATAAAATTGTATGCAGAATTTTTTATTGAAACTATTTCAGAATATAGATGAGTGCATTGATTGTCATACGAATTAAAAAAAATCTACAATAACTAATTGGTGTAGTAAAATAAATAATTAACTCAAAAAGTTCTCACAAATAACTGCTAAAAGACTTCTCAAGATAAAAAACACAACTTGTACATTATTCGTAACATTTTTGTAATTAGACATAATTTTTTAGAACTATATAAAATTGGACGAAAAAATACCTAAAAAATTTTTAGACTTAAAAAAATTGTAAAAATTTAATTGGCTGTAGTTTACGCCTTTTTTTGGAAATAAAAAACAAACATACCAAAATGTTTTTCAAAAAAACACCGACCCTTGTAAGTAGTTAATAAACGTGTAACTTTACTACAAAATATATCGTGAATGGTTTTCATTTTAATTTTCACCTTTCCTTCGAAATATTATTAATTTATTTTTAACTTTTGAAAAAAATATATCGAGAAAGTTTTACTTATTATTCACTTTTTTTCAGTTATATTTTCAACTAGCGGCTCGCCCACGGCTTCGCCCGCTTAAAATACATGCTTATTGATTTAATAAGCACAATTGATTGACAACTATAATTACTTCTAATATGATTTTTTACGACATTATCGTCAAAGAATTTTTGATTGTTTTAAATAAAAAAATACGACCATTGTTGATATTTGATATTTATAAAATATACATAAAGCTAATTATTTATTATACGTATATATTTTTGTAACTTTATGTTCTTTTTACCTATATAATATACTCTGTTAAATGTGCTGATGTCAGTGAATAATTTAATTTACTCATTCAGAAACAGCCTTAAATGTTAAATTATTGATTTGAAGGATTCATAATATTCTTTGTAAAATAACTGTAATAATTGCATATTAACTCCTGTACAGTTTTTAAATTAGTTACATATATTATATGAACGAACCAACCAAAAAATCTTTGTATTTACTTGATATTTCTTTCAAGATCGTTCTTTATCTCTGTGTTGAATTAATTACGACTTCTTTCAAATGACGATAACTTTTTTTTTAATGAACCGATTTTGATGAACTAAACTTTAGTAGTTAAGTTGAGTTAAAACAAAGCAATTGGTGAAATTTTCAAGTAAATCGGTTCAGTACTTTCAGAGAAAAATGCGGACAAAAATATATCGACAGACAGACAGACAGACAGACAAGAAATTAAAAAAAAATATTTTTGCTTTCTATTATTCTATTTAGGTGTCCCTCTATCCATTTCAGTCAAAACTACTAAATGTATAGACAAAATATTTTTACTGTCTTATTATATATAGAGATAATAAATTAAGCAATTCATAGTTTTATGCTCTATATTTAATTGTTATATAAAAAATACAATAATATTAAATTTAGAGAAGAAATATGTGTCAATTTTACCTATCGGCCAGTCTTGTTTCACAACATTTATTCTACAGGACTTTTTCACATATCGCTGTATCTCACTGCGCCACGACTGGCCCGGTGCACATGCCTTTGCAGATAATTGAAAGCAAAATACATAAATATATACAGCGTCCAACTATAAACGTGACGTTTGAGGATTCGATTCCAATTTAGGGTAGTTTGGGGTATTTTTATTTCCTCGCTACACAAGATAAAGTAATCTTTATCTTTAATTAACTATTCCAAATTGGGCAACCATTGATGAGCCTCTTATTAAAGAGGAATCTCTGCGCCGAAAATGTTGAGGTATTGTTTTTATAGCATGATGGGTCATAAAAGTGCTCTAGAAAGAATCCTACCAGATATTGATGGAAAAGTTGCCATGGTCTGTACCGTTACCTAAAAAACTACTAGCCGACTGTTTCAAAAATCCTGACCTTGATCCAGATTCATCAGCTTGTGTGTATTGGTTCAGAAAGGCCCCGTGTAATAGTTGTCGAAATCAATAACTTTTTTTGTGAATAAAATGCTATTTTATATGATAATATATATTTAAAAAAGGACACAATATCGTATTTTAAAACAAGGTCGACGTAATACATTTGAAGTTCGCTAATGTTTATGTGACTAACTGTACCCTGCTGTTGAAGCCATCGTGGCACAGGGTCAAAAGGCGTGCGACTGTAAACGCGACGGTTGTGGGATCTGTTCCTCTTCGGGGGAATAAAATATTAAATATTTTAACTTCTTCGCTCTGGTGATAAGACAAGTTGCGGCGTTGAGCTACGTCATTTAACATGCAATGTTTCGAAAATTGGGGAAGGGAAAGTGGGGAACAGTGTCTTTAAAACAATAGATTCCCTCTGCCTGCCTGATATATGCGGGATACAGTGTGTAGCCAGCAAAATACTCACTTATTGTGCAACAGGATATAATAAAAATAGACATTTCTAGGAAAATCACACGTCTTTATTTTATGTCAAAGTTACATTTTCACTTCACACAATTTCGATTTTAAAGGAAATTTTTAAAAAATGTAATAAATATATACAAACATTTATTTTCATTATTTAATATATTCATTTGCTTGCTCTGGCAAAGAGGCAAAGCGCGGCGTTAAGTGGCGCCACTCAAACCACAATGCCTGCAGAATTTGGTGGAAAGTGGTGAACGGAAGTGTCTTGACAGGAACAGAGTGTCTTTACATAAGGTTCCCAGATTCCATCTGTCTGTCTTGCTATATGCGGGATACAACGTGAAACTAAAAAAATAATACGCTCATGCACCTCCAGCATATAGCAGAATAGAAAAAGACAACCTAGACTGACGCTCTGTTTTCTAAACTTAAGAAGAAAATTAAAATTTTCTTTATTTTTTTTTTGTTTTGTTGCTTGAAATATTTAGAATTTTTTTTGGAAGTTTAGAAATTATTGTTGAAATTTAATCAAAATTTACGGCCCCGCTGTGACTGTAAAGAATTCGTTCTGTATGCCTTGACGCCATTCAAACATGATGGGAGATTCTTCTTTAAAGACATCAGCTTTAGGTAACGCTTCGGGCAAAGGCAGCTTGGGTTTCATCTAAAAACAAAAATATATATATACTCGAAATTTCATAAACAATCAAGTGACAGGATTTTAACCTGCTTTTCTTTTATATAAAATAATATAAAAGTTGATTAGTTAGCTATAGCGATGGATGAGGGTGACAATGTCACACTTAATATTGACAATATCAGCTTCACGCTGTTTCCCGCACCCGTAGGGTAGGCAGAGGGAACCTAGCGTTAAGACACTCCGTTTCTCACTTTCTGCCGAATTCTGGAGGCATTGCGTCTTGCGTGGCAGAACTCAACGCCGCGCTTAGCCTCGACACCAGAGCGAAGAAATGGAAATATAAATTTAAGTAAATATTTCATCTCCTCGAGTGGGGATCGAACCCACAACCAGTCGGTTGTATAGTCACACTTCGTGCCGCTGCGCTACGACTGGCCTCAATAATGGCTACAATATTCACGTCACAATGTCTCAATGTCCAATCCCGTCGTAATCCCGTAAGCCACGACTTGACTTTCACGTACAATTTTTTTAAAGTATCAAATTATAATATATTTTTTAGCTTCACGGCATATCCCGCATAAAGCAGGTAGGCAGAAAAAACTATTAAATGTTTTATTCTTCCGAGTATATTTGTCATGACAAACTTTCACCTTTGCGCTTCTATGTATCTTCAAATGAACTAATTTAATATGCGTCCTCATGGCGGTGCGTTGAGCAAAACTTCTACCACAAGTGTCACACTCGTACGGTTTTTCCCCGGTGTGGGTTCTTACGTGGTTCACTAATGTTGATTTTGCCTAAAAGTGGGGAAATTAGATGGATATGAAAAAAAAATGTTACTTCATTATTATTTAGTTATTAGTATTGAGGTTATTTAAAAAAAAGTATTGTTTTAAGTAATAGTGGCAGCGGATCATATTATATTTAAAAAAAATTAAGATGGTTCATATCAAGTATGACTCATATGAAAAATATAAGAAAATACTCTGTATATGTATATAAACACAAAAAAATATCATTAAAAAAACAATAAGAAAAATTAATTAAAAATTTAATTCAACAAATTCTTTTTCAGCTTCACGCTGTATCCCGCACACAGCAGGGAGCCTAGTGTTAAGACAATCCGCTCCCCACTCTCCGCCGGAGACGGAGCTCTCGCCTCAGAGCCAGAGCCAGAGAGCAACGAAAGGAAAAGAAACTAGTAATAAATAATATTGAGATGCGGCTCACGCGGAACATCTTGCCGCAGGTGTGGCACACGTGCGCGGGCGGCGGGCGCTGCGCGGCGTGCACGGAGCGCGCGTGCTTGGCGAGCGAGGCGCGCGACGCCAGCGCGGCGCCGCACGCGCCGCAGCGGTGCTCGCGCACGCCCTCGTGCTGCACGCGCGCGTGCGCCGCCGCCGCCGCCTCCGTCTCGAAGCGCTTCGGGCACAGCGGGCACGCGTGTCTGTACCATTTGTGTTATACCTCATTTTAACATTGTTTGTACATTATATGTGACTATAATATAACAATCAATTTAAGCAGGCAAAGCCGCGTGTAGATCGCTTGGGCTTTATATAATTTTAATAGTATTCAGGAAAGAGTAGATATTACATTTATGTTATAATACAATTTCTAATCACATAAATATGTATAGGGGAAACCAAAATCGCCTTCAATTTCTCTAACTGGACGTGGGTTCATCGAAAATATTGTGTATACACAGGGCAGGGATCTGGACCAGTCATAGTTGACAGGCCAGTCAGTGTTTTGCCTCGTTATCAGAGTCAAGAAACGGAAATAATAAATATTACTTATTCCCGAGTGAGAATCGAACCTACAACCGTCGCGCTTACAGTTGCACGCTTATATACCTGTTAAAAAATATAATATAACATAATAAAAATTATAAATGAAAAATTACTTACCTAAGACTCTTCTTGTCTTTATGTTTGGATGTTCTCTTCAAATGCTGTCGAAGTGTATGAGCCGACTTAAATCTATAAATAGTAGAAATAATAATATCAATATAATATGTCACCGTATTTATTTCAATATTTGCTAAGAAATAAAAACAAAATATAGATTACTATGTCTAACTAAATTGTTTATTTCCGTATTTTTTTTACATCTTTGATATGTGGTGGACACTTAGGAAAAATATTTTTTTTAGATATAGCATAAAAAAAATTACGTAATAGAATTTGAACCCGCGTGTATAGTTTACCGTCCAAGCGCTCTGACCGATAGTGCTCGAAGCCATACGTTCTTATCAAGCTATGTAGAAACAAACAGAAACAATTTTATAAGTTGTAAGCGCGCATAAGAATTTCGATGTAACTTGATGAGAACGTATGGATCATTGGCCTGGGTGCAGTATTAGAGAGGCGCGTGTTCAAATACCGCTGCGTTCAAATTTTTATGATTTTTAAAAAAGTATGCCTATACGTGTCTATGTACATATCTCTGTACACGTATATATACCTGTACTTGTCTATATAAGTATTTATATGTCTTTACATGTCTGTATACATACGTCGGTACTCTCTATTTACTCACCTAACATCACACTCTACACAGTAATAATCTTTAGCGTCACTATGTTTCACCATATGATGTCTTATTTGGTTTCTAGTGCGGAATTTCTTTCCACATTTTTCACATTCGTAATTTTTGATACCTTGATGAATGCTGGAAAAAAAATATTAATATTTATTATATATGTATTGTGATAAAAACAATATTATTTCCAACTTCACAGTATTCCCCACATGGCACGGTAGTCGAAGGAAACGTTAATGATAAGAGATAAAGACATTCCGTTCACCATTATTCACTCAATATTCGAGACATTGCGTACTCAGTTCAACGCTGTGCTTTGTCTTATAACCAGGGCGGAAAAATTAAAATAATACATACCTCCGAGTGGAATTCATTCTTGCGCCACAATGAGAACATCATCGAAAAAACAAGACACGCAACAATGGAACAACAGATTCTTTTACGCTGACAAAAATTACAGCATTACAATGGCGAAGTGTAAAATATTTATAAAGAAAACCGTCGTTTAAAAAAAAACGTCAAAAAATCTGTCTTGTAATGGGCCTTCCCAACGTTCAGGGAGATTGTACGAGTACTCGTATATTTGTGATTACACATGTACATACACATGTGATCTCATACTCTCATCCGAACATGTGCGCCGGTCGTGCCGCAAGCGCACAGGACTGTAAACGCATGAGACGGGCGAAGCGAAAGGCAATTTAACTGATGTTAAATATTGAATATTTTCACTTCCTCGATCTGATAACGAAGGAGACGCGGCCATCGCTCACTCTACACGCAACACTTCGGTCGAAACTGGGCAAAGGAAGTATCTTAATAAGAACAGGGTTAAAAAAAATATGTGATTACTCATATTCTCATATGTGCTTCACAAATGTGATAACAATTTCACATACTTTATCTCATATTCTGATAAGAGATCCGCACCTGTGATAGCACATACACATATGTGATCTCATATACTAATAATATGTGATCCACACATGTGACTACACATCCACACATATGAGTAAATTTTTTGGCGAAGCTATGAAATAATTAATTAATTAATTAATTAATCAAGTAATTAACGTATCAATGAACGAATGCAATAACGAATAAGCGAATGAAACACTTACAGCTGGTGTTCCACTAGTGAGTCTCTGTTGACGAAGCTCTTCCCGCAGTCGTCGCAGGACACTCGTGACCCCGAATGATGATTTCGCATATGGCCGCGATGAGTTTTATCGTTGCTAGTGATAAGAGGGTGAAAAGGGATTATTTTACATATATATTATATATAGAATACAACACTCTACTTCTTCTCTTCTTCCTGTACGCTTTATTTTATTTAAAAAAAAAATCTAATAAGAAGGGCCCAGTGGGGCTAATTGTACAATTACATAGAGTATTGTATTTTAATGGTGATAGAAATAAAAGTAACAAAAGACCGAAATAAAGGTAAGATAAAAGTTTTAACAACTGCAGTTTAAATAAGAGATTGTCCATAGAAAATGTCATAAATTACAAAGACAATCTTATCTTATCTCAGTCTATAATCTATGTTTAGTGTTGTAAGAATAGAAAAGGCTAAAATTAACTAACAAAACTGAGATTCACGCATAATTATAAGATGCGTGTTAAGTGTCGTAACTCAACGCCGGGCTGTGTCTGGTATAAAAGCGGGAAAATAACCATAATTTAAAAATGTTTTATGTTGTTTTCATTTAATCAATCATGTAAGCAATCATCGGCGCTGTCTTTATGACGATAGAAAGCATTATCTATATATACGCTGAGAGTGCGTCTGATCTCCATTCAGGAGAAGTAGAAAAATAGCGAGGCCACTCGTGGCACAGAGGCACAAAGTGTGACTGTAAATGCGACTGGTTGTGGGTTTGACCCCCACTCGAGGAGATGAAATATTTATTTAAATTTATATTTCCATTTCTTCGCTCTGGTATCAAGACAAAGCGCGGCGCTGAGTTCCGCCACTCAGCACACAATGCCTCCAGCATTCCCCGGAAAGTGGGGAACAGAGAGTGCGGGATACAGGGTGATTTTTTTTTTAATTTACAAATTCACTGGAAGAAGGTCACGCAAAACACGAGGACCCGTTTAAGCAGGCGAAGCTGCGTTTGCGTCACTGATAACAGTATAATTATACTCACTTCGATATTTTCCCACAAATATGGCACGTGAATACAGAGAGGACGCCTTCATGTTGAGATCTGAGAACATTTTTTTTTATTTTTTAAATTTTATATTATATAAAAAAATAAGCGAGTACTTTCTATTCATATGGCAGTATGAGTAATGTAAGTACCATATTCACACAAAAAATGACTATGACTATGATTTTATGTATTAATATATTATGATATTAAAATCAGCTTCACGCTGTATCCCGCACACAGCAGGGTAGGTAGTGTTAAGACACTCCGTTCCCCACTTAACGCCGAATATTGGAGGCAATGCGTGTTGAGTAGCGTAACTCCATGTTCTGATTTACTTTATTCAATCAATTAATCAATTCAATCAATTTGTTTGATCTTTATGTACATAGATATTAGTGTGTATTTGCATTTATGTTTATATGTTATATAATTATATTACATATCTATTAGTTGAGGCCGTCGTGCCGTAGAGACACAAGGATGCCACTGTAAACGTGATGGTTGTGGATTCGATTTCCACTCGGGGGAATGAAATATTAAATATTTTCGTTCCTAAGCGCACCTAAGCGCGTCACTAAGTTCCGCCACTCAACTCGCAATGCCGCAAAAATTCGACGCAAAGTTGAAAACGGGAGTGTCTTAATGAGGAATGAAGTATTTTAACAATATGTTAAAATATAATATGTATATCAAGGTTCACTCTGCCTGCCTTGCTATATGCGGGATGCAATGTAAAGCTACAAAAAATCTATTGGTTTTGTATGTGTGTGTTTGTATAAACAATCACTTAGTATCGTTAACTATTTAACGTATTTTTTATTTTATTTTTATGTATTTAGATATTAGCGTTTTATATTTATGTTTATATTTATATATTTGATGTTCAGTATTTATGAGTTTCTATATGTTACTGTAAATAATCACCTGTAATGATTAACAATTGCCAATCTGTCCAGCATACGTCTTCCACACTGCACACACTCGTACCTGCGCGTGTGTGTCAGCGAGTGTACCGACGCCGAGTACGCGGTCGGCAGGTACATTGTGCATATGTCACACTTGTAGGGGCCGCGGGCCTGGGGTTCCAATTTTTAATTAATTTAAATATATATATATATATCATTTTATATTGAATGACTGAATGAGTTAACGAATAAATAAATTAATAAATTTATAACCAAATAGCTAACAAAGAAATAAATAATTTAAAATATTGTTTAAATCTACAACGAATAAATAGATGAATTATTTAAATCAATAATAATAAAAATAAATAAATAATATGGATGAAATGAAATATATATGTGTTAACGAGTGTACCGGGGCTGAGTGTGCGGCAAGTCAAGGACCTAGTTCATTTTTTTTTATTGTTCGACAGACAGTATTAATACATTCATTCATTTAAAGAAACAACCAACAAAGTAATGGAATGAATAGTTAATTTTCTAAAATAAAAAATTAAATAAAAAATTTAATAAATAGAGTGAATACGTTAATATCACGACATTATTGATTAGCTGGCTATTCATTCTTTTTAACTATTACTTAATAAATGACTAAACGAAACCAATAATTGAACAAGTAGGTTACCGAATGAATATAAGGCTGAATTAAGGAATAAAATAAATAAGAAAGTAATCAATAAATAAATTAAATCATACAAATAAAACAAAATATAAATGAACTATTGCATATTGTATGTAGTAAAAGTAAAAAAATATTTGAACAATACCTAATTAACAAATAACTTCAAAGGAACTAAAAAAATATTTTACATCTACATATATTTCATTAAATAAAAAAAACTATATAAACTAAGAATCGTATCCACTAACAATCACTTACCGGGTTATGTTTAAACATATGATTCCTTAATTTAATCTCAAAATTAAATCCTTTATAACACAAATGACATTGAAACGGAAATTTAAGCGTTGCTTTACTTTCTTCCTAAAAATAAAGAAAAAGATTAAAATATTTATTTTAAATTATATTTCTTTAGCTTCCCACTGTATTCTGCATAAAACAGCGTTGGCAGTGGGAAACTAGTGTTAAGACACTCCGGTCCTGTCTTTCCACTGAATTTTCAAGATATTGCTTGTTGAGTGACAGAACTCTTTGAGTGACGCAGCACTTTGTTTTGTTTACTAGAGCGAGAAAAAGAAAATAATTAATAACTCGAACTCAAATTGTCGTATTTACAGTCGCACGCTTGGGCACCACGTCGGCCTCAACCAAAAAACCTTTCACATGAAAAAACTAGATCAAAATCGGTTCATCCGTTTGAAAGCTACTATGCCACACATAGACATAACTTGTGGTTCACAAGCAATTTGTTTACATACATACAAACGTAATAAAATAAATATCACTCACTTCCCTCTGCCTGAGTTGTTCTGTAGGATCCAATTTGATTATTCTTATTTTAGTTTCATCTATTTCTATTGGTTTTCTTAACATTTTCTTTGGTTCATTATATTCTAATGTAGCACTGAAAAAAAGTATATAATATTATAAATGTCATACGCGGAGTCGAGTTCCACCAGTCAACACACATATAAAAACATCACATCATTTTTGGGACATTAAAATACGTGGGGAAATACTAGGTTCCCTCTGCCTGCTATATAAACAATATATAAAAGTAATCTCACTCTATATCATTCTCTTTAACATCTGCCATTTTCTTTTTTAATTTGACTTTCTTTTTAACTTTTCTTTTCTTTTCTTTTTTCTCTTCTTTCACTTCTAATGGTAGATCTACTGATTCTTTTAATTTATTTGATCTGAAATTTAAAAAAATATTATGAAATATTATAAAGACTAAGGCTGTCATAGTGCAGAGGCACAATGGTGTGACTGCAACGCGGCGGTTGTGGGTATTATCTCCACTCGGGAGAATTAATTATTATTTATTAATATTCTAAGCTGGTTTGGGCACGTCGAACGAATGAGTGATGAAAGAATGGCAAAAAAAAAGATTTATGACGGAAAAGTGAGCGGTAAGAGAGGCACGAGAGAGGCCTGGAGATGGAGAGACCTCGGTTGACCCTCGAAAACACAGTATCGAAGATACTGGAGAAAGGTCACGTTAAAATCATGAGGGTATGTATGAAGAGGTTGATGTCAGAGGGTATGTATGAAGAGGTTGATGTCAGTGGAAGAGGCAAAAGAGGTATGCAGGGAACGTAGCGCTCTGTTCTCTCTGACTACACCATTAGTGCGTGCATTAGTCCAGCGTAAAGCTAGATTAGCTTAGATAATTAATATTTTCATTTCTTCTCTCACACACTAAGACACTTGAGCGACTCGTTTGATCCCGGTGTTGAGTTCCTTCACTCAACACGAAATGTCCCGAAAAATTTTGGCAGAAAGTGGGGAATGGAGTGTTTTAACACTAGGTTTCCTCTGCCTACCCTACACCAATGCCTCAAGAATTTATCGGAAAGTGAGAAACAGAAGTGTTAACACTAGATTTTTAGGGTTCCCTTTGCCTACCTTGCCATGTGCAGGATAGAGCGTGAACCTCAAAAATAAAAATAAATTATCTTACCTAATCTCAATCAATGTGACGTTATCATCATCCGACATTTCATTTTTAACCGAAAAATTATCATCAAAATTATTAGTATCATCACATATTGTTACTTCATCAAGCTTAGATACTGTAAATTGTTTCTCATGCTGTAAATAAAAAACATGCATTAAATCTGCTAAAATAAGAAAAAAATACTATTTCTTGTAAAAAAAAATACTATTTCTTGTAAAAAAAAAAAATTAAAAAAGTCAAGCTATCATGGCAATTATACAGGGTCTAACTGTAATCGCTACAATTGTGAGTGTGATTCTCACTGGGAAAAATGAATTATTTTTATTTTCTCCAATCCACAAAATTTAAAGTTTGTGTTCAGTGTAAACACATTTTTACGCTTAGACCAACTTTTATTTTTATAATTTCATGTCTATTTATTCAAAAAGTGCTGAAGCAGTTGCCATTAAATTTATAGGGGACCAGCTCTTCTAGAACATGATCTTACATATAAAACAAAACTCATTATAATCTATGCATAATTAATTGAGTTATCAAATAACATACATACAAAAAAAAATATCATCTTCACACTGTATCCCGCACACTGTAGGGTAGGCAGAGGGAACTAGTGTTAAGACACTCTGTTCCCCACTTTCTGCCGAATTCTGGAGGCATAACGTTTTGAGTGCCAACTCAACGCCGCGCATTGCCTCAACACCAGAGTGAAGAAATGGAAATATAAATTTAAGTAAATATTTCACCTCCTCGAGTAGGGATCGAACCCACAACCAGTCTGTTTAACAGTCACATTTTGTGCCGCTGCGCCACTACTGGCCTCATACATACAAAAGACAGATATAATTTGAAACAATAACCTCTTCCATTTTTAAATTGATTAAAAGATTTAAAGTAAAAGTTTAGATTGTTTTTATTAATTTATTAGGGTGAAACAATATGTGCTACTCTTTTTGCACAATTTATACATACTATGCCTTGAGTCTGTTCCTACCTTCCTACCTTTTTACTTATAATGGGTCTAGCCAGATAAGCATGGGAAAGCTGCACTGGCTTTTAATTTTTTTTTTCTGAAATAACACATAACTTTTTTGTCTCCAACCTTTACAGTAAAGGAGTTATGGAGTCAACCCCTAATGTTATATTCTCGATATCTATTAAAAAATCTTAATGAAATTTAAATTGAAATAATGTTTTATTCAAAATTTTTGGAACATTATTAATTGTAAAAAAAAATGAGTTTATTTTTTATATTAGTAAGCTATCTGTGCTATAAGTTGCAAAAAAATCTGATTATTAGAACTTTTATCTTAAAATAAAAAAAACATCCTGAGACATAGCTTCAACTGTTTGGGAGCTAAGATGCCACAGACAAATGAATAGGTACACGCATGCATGCATACACACATACATAAAAAAGTTAAAATAGTAAACTTACCGTTAATACCTTGTTAAAACCAATTTTACTTTTATTTGTCTCAAAAACTAAAATACTCGATTGAGTCAAATGTGGACTCATATACTTTAGTAATTCAGGATCTTGACCATCAATGGGAAACTGGAAATTAAATTATATCTTTATAATGTACTGATTTACCTGAAGTTTCAAATGCATTGTTAAATAGTATTTTCATTCTGAAGGTGTCATGTGCTATAAAGCTTTACATTGTATCCTGCGTATAACAGGATAGATAGAGGGAACCTAGTGTGGACATTCTGTCCCCCATGCAGCACCAAATTTTTAAAACATTGGCTGTTTAGTGGCAGAACCTAATCCCATGTTTTGTTTTGTTAGGAAGTATAAATAATTCATTCCACAAAAGATCACACATTAAGCAAATAATTACATAAAATCTTATCTTCTGACTTCTCCTATCTTAAATATTTTTTGCAAACTTTTTACATTTTGTAGGATAAGCAATGGTAACATAGTTGAGTTGTTAAGACAATCCATCCCTACACACTGTCCAATTCTCAGACATTGCTTGTTGAGTTATGAGAATCAATGTTATACTTTATTCTATTACAAGAGTGAGAAAATAACATATAAGTACCTATTTATATACTCATCTATTCAAATTTTAACATTGAAAACATAAAAGAAATTTACAAAAAAATGACTTACGGGAGCACATCTATTATGGTATTCATAAAGCATAGTATGGGCTCTTAGAACTTTGTGCTTAAACCTAACACTTTTCTGTATAATTGCACTACACTCGTAACATATCCACTGAGGGAGGCCATCTGAATCTGAAACCTATAAAAAAATCATGATATTTAAAAAAAATTGCTTCACCTGTATCTTGCATGTAGTATGGTAGGCAGGCTGATCCATAGTATTAAGAGACTATTCATTTCACACTTTCTACTTAATTTTCGAGGCATTATGTGTAGAGTGGCGGAACTCAACGTCGTGCTTTGGCTGGTTAAGAGTGTGAGGAAAATAATTACTTCCAGTAAATAGTTACCACAACCGTCATATTTACAGACGTTTTGTCTTGGCACCACGATTGTTATGATTTAAGTAAATCATAACAATATTAAAATTAAATAACTAAAACACTTATAATAAAAAGCCATCGTATTATTATGTTACCTATAAATCAGAAATGAACATTTAAACAAGAATAATAAAACAAAAATACGTAATAACGTCTTACTACATAGAAAATAAAATATATTAATAAATAATTTGGCAATAATTAGAAAAACTTACTATTATATCCGCTAAATCAAGAAAAAGTGTCTTGAACGAATCGATTTTTAACATTCTTTTATCCGTTGATAAACAACACCGACAAATACTATGTGCGTCAGTTTCTGATTTATATTCATTTTCATTAAGTATTGTATCCATTTTCCAAGCATTAATAAATTAAACATTAATTTATTTTGAAAATGTTTCAACAATTAAATGTAAACAGTATGGCGTCTGTTTTTTTTTTGAAGAATAAAATTTTGACAATTGACATTGACGTATAAAGGTGAATCTACACTTGCAATAAATTTATAAAATTGCAATAAAGATATTTTTTTTTATTTTATAATAGTAATAAATATATTGTGGTAGAGATCTTTCACTCTTAAAGAAAGTGGAGAAGGGAGTGTCTAAACACTAAGCATAGGGATGCTCACCCTGCTGTATATGGGATACAACGTGAAGCTAATTTTAATTACAATTTTTAAACGCGTTTGATGTTTATTTGTCTGTTATTTCATTTCAACCAAAAAAAATTTGCAACTTTGGTCCAAAGAAATGGTTTAAGCCTTGAATAGAAAATCTCCGATACATTTAATATTTTTTTAAACTGATCATCTTCATCATCATCCCGATCTCTAATCAAAAATTATTTCCATAAAAATGTTTTCAGTTATATACGATATAATAGACATATAAACAGTAAGTATTTTTTGATCTTATCCACTTACAAAATTAAAGAAGTATTATTTATTTATAATATTATTCGATATATATTTTTTTCGGATGCCATTTTTAATAAATTTCAAAGTTTACTTAATATTTTATTTCTATTACCCAATTACTTTGCATTATTCCTTTCTTTAACTTTTTTAACGTTTGCTAATATGGTACATAGTAATTATAATATGACTAAACCCCATGCAATGGAATGTATTTATAAAAAAAACACAATATTGTGTGAAAATATATATATTATTTACAATTATATACAGGCTGGAAGTGTCAGCACCACATTAAATGAAACCACAGTTTTAAGTACTCTATAAAAGTCTTACGTCCAAACTGTTGAGGCATCTTGATTATTTTTTTAGGTATAGGTTTGATATATTTTACCCTATATGCTGTTTCCGTAAATGGTTCGCTGACACTTCCATCCTGTATAGTATAATAGTAACTTATAATATTTATATTAAACAGAATACAAAAAAAAACTTAAAATATACTTATGGCAATTAATATAGCATAATCAATTGATACATGTGTATAATTATTTTTTTACTTAGGTAAGTATGTATTTTAATAAGTATAATTTTACATCATATCATAATATAATTTATAAATATTGCATAGCATACTTGGGCTTCTAAAAATGATATATAAAAACTGTAAGGTAGCACGTTAGCCTTTGCTCTATTTTCAACTAAACTTTATTTGTATATAAAAAACGATGAACATTTAATTATTTTTTTCTCAAACGAAATATTTTTTTTTCTCAAACGAACGAAGACGAACTAAATGTTGTTGCTTTGACATCGTATGAATTGTAAACAAACAATAAAAACATTCTTAAGAAAATCAAATCATAATATACAAAGTTTAAATGACCAACAAGTCTTTTGCTAGTTTACATTATAAATATCACACAAACACTGTTGGATTTTTTTATTTATTGTATAAAACTACTTATGAGTCAAGAAACCCATACGCTGTTACACTTGCTAATTCATTTAACTGTTAAAAAAGACATAAATTTTTTCAAACGTTATTTACTATAATAGGTAATAGTTGTTTATTCTTCATTTGCTATGTTCACATGTCAATACGTATACGGGTGGAGGTGATACCACAAATATTGGTGTGTCTGTAAAAAAGAACATATTGCTCTTATAACGAGTCACGTCAACCTTTTTTGTTATCAGCATATGTAAAAAATGAAATGGAAGTAATGAAAAGGCTGAAGCCCGGCGTTGAATTCTGCCTCTCAACACCTCTGCCTACCCTGCTGTGCGAGATACAGTGTAAAGCTGATTTATTCTTTATTTTATTATTTAAAAAAAAAACAAATTATAATTAAACAGACCTACGATGCTATATATATTTCACGTCTAATGTAATAGACAATATTGCAATATTTTCTTAATTACCTAAATGCTTTAAATTATCCATAGAATTGCTTTGTTGGGCACTTTCATTGCTGTAACAATAAAAAATATAAAATATTAGTTGCGGGCACGAACAGAAGTTGTGGGTTCATTCTGGAAAATATGTAGGTATATTTATATTATAATTGCGTAAATGTTAACGTTAATGGTTAACGTTACGAAGAATAGCCTGTAGCTTTCCTCAATAAATTTTTCATTAATTTAAAGTGGATGATTGTACCTGCGGGCGTTTCAAATTAATGAAGAAAATATATACTGTATTTTTATAGAAGTTATTTTAAAAGTTAAAAAATTTGCAAATATGTTTTTTTACCTATTACAGGTATAAAAGAAACATTAGCTAATTTTAAAATACTTGTTCCGATATCTACCGTACACGATACTGTTATCACAATCAATTACTGTATCACGTGTTATCCTTCTTATTCCATAATATAGAATATAAAAAAAAGATTTACCTCTGTTCATTACAACTAATATTATTTAGGGATTTCGATAATGAACAGCTTTGCATTGTATTTTGTAAGTCAGCGAGCGAGCACGCCTGTCGCATCGTCAGTCGCGTAACTAACTTATGTCTTAACTGGCAGCTACATATATTATTACTATCTTCTATAATCTGTGGAACTGTCAATACATTTTGACAGTTACATTTTCCGCCATTTAGGCGTGGCGCCATGTTAGATGTTATTGTTTGATTGTTTTCTTGTTGATTTATATTCGGGGCTGATGAATATTTCTCGTCTTTTAACTTGTTTTGTATAATTTTCCTGTTTCTCTGCATCATTGATAATTGGTATTGGCCTTTTCTGTGTGACGATGGTGATGTGTTCGGTGATCGGGATGGTGATGTATGAGCTGATGTGGCTCTCGTTTTTCTTAACGTGTTCTTCAATTCGTATTCTGTTGCTATGGCTTCGAACACCTAGAATATGAATATAAATTTGCTTGTAAAACAGCTTTGTCCTTTAGTATTTATCTATAGCTTCTTTAGCTAATAATTATACAGTTTTTCCGTTAGTTATAATAGGAACTTATTTAAACTGTCTATCGGCATAATTGCAGACACGAGTAGATGAAGGTCGCAAATTTCTAATTTCGAGAAAATCGAGTTCAAAGCTTCGAAAATTCGAAAATGATAGCTACAAACTTGGTAATTTTAAGGTGTTTATATGCACATAACACCATCATTCATACACAGAACAGCAAAACTTCAAAAATGCGACCTTCATCCACTCATGTCTTCAGGGTTTATGTTCCTGCTTAGATAGATACAATTATGTGTCTTTTCTGGTTTTTATTTAAAAATCAGTCTTATATTAGATACTACCTCTTACTAAAAGGAGAAACTGGTCAAATGGAAAGACATACTCTTTGAGTATGACACATAATACATTCTAAGTGCGGGGGGTAACTATGATCGTAAGTACAATGGGTTATATTAAAACAATTGATGTAATATTATAAGATCATATACATATGTATAGCCTTTCTGAATAATTGCTCAATGCCAGTAGTTCCTTAATTAACTTTTGAGTTTTACAACATTAGTAAAGATATAGGTGAAACTAATAAAAGCAACTTAAAGACAGATGTAAATCCAAAACTTACCTGTTCTGCAACCAAGTTTCTTGCGTATGGTGAATCTTTTGCTGGCAATGTCTCTCTGCATAGTGCACATCGTTGCAGTCTGCTCCAGCAAGCTTTGACAGGAATGGTGGAAAAAATTAGTAAAGATTAGATGAAAAGCATACCTCTGCTCGAATTCCTGAGCCATTGTGCAAGAGCCATTGCCAGTGGTGCAATACAACGCCGCTTTACCTCGTCACCAGAGCGAAGAAGTGAAAATATTGAATATTTTTTATACTTTGGTACATAGATTTGTCCTACCTCGTCGAACATCGAATAAATGTTATTTTAATAAATAAAAATAAAATTCCCTTATTCCCTCAAGCTCATAGGTACATCACACGGTCCGTGAACATAAAATATGTCATTGCATGGTATTACTTACTTACCAATAGAGAAATTAATTGTGTCTTAGTTCTAGCCCCAATACAGTAACAGCAGGAATTTAAAAAGTTAACAAAATATTGGACACGATTATTTTAGATAACATCTCTATCTCTATATATAATAAGACAGTAAAAATATTTTGTCTGTACATTTAATAATTTTGACTGAAATGGATAGAGTGACACATAAAAAAATAATAATAGAAAGCAAAAAGATTTTTTTTGAATTTCTTGTCTGTCTGCCTGTCTGCTTGTCTGTCTGTCGACATATTTTTGTCCGGATTTTTCTCTGAAAGTACTGAACCGATTTACTTGAAAACTTCACCAATTGCTTTGTTTTAACTCAACTTTTAGTATTTAAGTTGAGTATTTGAGTATTTGTATTTGAGTTTAGTTCATCAAAATCGGTTCATTAAAAAAAAGTTATCGTCATTTGAAAGAAGTCGTAATTAATTCAACACGAAGATAAAGAATGATCTTGAAAGTAATATCAAGTAAATACAAAGATTTTTTGGTTGGTTCGTTCATATAATATATGTATAGTTACATTTAAAAACTGTACAGGAGTTAATATGCAATTATTACAGTTATTTTACAAAAAATATTATGAATCCTTCAAATCAATAATTTAACATTTAAGGCTGTTTCTGAATGAGTAAATTAAATTATTCACTGACATCAGCACATTTAACAGAGTATATTATATAGGTAAAAAGAACATAAAGTTACAAAAATATATACGTGTAATAAATAATTAGCTTTATGTATATTTTATAAATATTAAATATCAACAATGGTCGTATTTTTTTATTTAAAACAATCAAAAATTCTTTGACGATAATGTCGTAAATCATATTAGAAGTAATTATACTTGTCAATCAATTCTGCTTATTAGATCAATAATCATGTATTTTAAGCGGGCGAAGCCGTGGGCGAGCCGCTAGTATTATATAAAAATAGGACCCAGGTATCCAAGAAACGTAGGCTCAAATCCCGCTAACTTCAACTTTTTATAGGTTTTCTAAAAAGTATTAAAAAAACTCTGACGTTAAATACTCACCTTCACAGTACAAATGTGATCTGTTACAACTAAGTGCTTTAGTAGCGGTCGCTGCGCATACGCAGCATGACAGCGCCTTAACAACTCCCGCGAGAGCTCGACGGGATTTCTCCCCGCGGGAACCCCCTCCGCAACTCCATAATAGCTGAAATTTCATATATTTTAAAAACAAAATGAGGCCGTCTTAGCATAACGGCAGACCGTCTGACTGATACGATGGCTGTGAGTTCGATTAATCAACATGCGATGTCTCAAGAAAAGGGCACTACTTGGGGAACACAATATCTTGGTACTATATTCAATTTAGAAATTCAACGTATCATCGATCATTTAAATAAATATCAAAATAAAGATAAAAATAATAACAATAAATTAACTACATGCTATATCCCGCACACAATTAGCTTCATGCTATATCCCTGCTGTGTACTGGATACAGCGTGCTGCAGGCAGAGAGAACCCATTGTTAAGACACTCAGCTCCATGCATCTGCTCAAAATATAAAAAAAATTCGTTACCCACTTATGAATTCTGGAAGCATTCCTTTTTGAGTGGTGGAACTTTCACTCATTACCAGAACAAGGAAATAAAAATATTAAAAATAATTTCACTTCCTCGAGTAGGAATCGAACCCCCAACTTTTTGTATAGAGTTATTTGTGCCCCTGCGCCATGGCGCAGATGCGGCTAATCATGATTAGCCTCAAATTAAAGTTATTCTCTGACCTCTGGATCATCATTCGGATTAACTCCACAGTTCCAAACTAACAGCGACACTCCGTGACCTTCTCCATCGCCTCTTATTAAAGCTGCAACTTTACCAATCTGGAAAATAATCGTTAAATGACTACAATGTAAGAAATTAATACAACTTTACTAGATATTAATACTGGAATAATATTAGAACCTCTTCAAAATTATCAGTTTCATGGTTTTTCTCGAATAGAAGGGTAGGCCACGACAGCCTGCCGTATGGTTTTTTAGCTTCACGCAGTATCTCGCACATAGCAGGGTGGGTGGTCAGAGAAAACCTGAGAAACTAGTTTTAAGACACTTCACTCCCCATTATGACATTTACGTTCTCAACTTTCCGCCAAATTCTTGCGGCATTGCAAGTTAAATGGCGGAACTCAACGCCACGGTTTTCCCCGTTACCAGAACGAGAAAAATGAAAGTATTAAATATTTCTTTTCCCGAGTTGGAACCGTTGTGTTTACAATCGAACGTTTGTGTCCTTGCGCCACGACGTGGCCTCCATTACGTTATTGACTTACAGTAAAACCCAATAGATCTTTTCCATCCGCTTGCAACAAACAATCTCCTGTCTTTAAACCAGCTGTATCTGCTCTAGAATCTGGAGTTACTTCGTGGATCTACAAGATGGGACAGATGGGATTAAAATCAAACTTTACTTATGTTTTTGTGTTTATAAACATTAATTACACACTTAAACATCTATACATAGAATAAAATTGTAACTAATCGCCGTTTGTACATGGAATATATATGAGAAAATATGTAGTTGGAGGCATCATCAATATAACAGAATCTTTAACAATGAAAATATATGCCAAATGTCAGCGTTCCACGCCGCATTGTTCCGGCTGTGTGTTATTTGCCAGTAACGAAAAAGCTTTTTAAATAAACGTACCCATGGATATGGATCCCATAAAGTCCTCGTTAGTCTGAAACCAAGTCCTTCACCTTCGTCTTCTGGTAGATTTAACTAAAGAATAAATTATAATTAAATTATTAAACACGGTTAAAAATGGTGTGTCCTAGAAAAATCACACAAGTACCAATTTCATGATTGTAGTATACAGGAATTACAACCAATAAAAATATACAAAATTAAGGGTGTGTGTTTAATTTTTTGTGAATTTAATTACAATTATAAGTTTGTAATGTTTTTAGGGTTCCGTACTCCAAAAGGAAAAAATGGACCCCTTTTTTAAACTTTAACCTGTATTTTTTGTTTTGAGGTACAGAACACTACAAACCAGCGTCAAGCTTTGCCCAAAGTAGTGTAAGTAGAGAGAATTTATTGTTAAGAAATTCCATTCACCACGCACCGCACCTCATTTTCTACAAGACATTACATGTTAAATAGCGGAACTGGACGCCGCCATTTAACATGATAGCGCGGGAAAATAAATAAAAATCATTCCCCGGTGATATCCGAGAACTTTGGCTCGGCTCCGCACAGAGATGTGAACAACATAAATAAGTTGTTGGTACAACTTATTTATGTTTATAGCGTGTATAAAGATGTCGACGTAGCTTGATAATATGTTAAAAAATAAAAAAATCAGTTGAGGCCAGTCGTGGCGCAGCGGCACGAGTGACTGTAAAACCGACTGGTTGTGGGTTCCCCACTCGAGATGAAATATTTACTTAAATTTATATTACAATTTCTTCTCTCTGGTGTCGAGGCTCAGCGCGGTGTTGAGTTCTTCCACTCAACACGCAATGCCTCCATAATTCGGCAGAAAGTGGGGAACGGAGTGCCTTAACACTAGGTTCCCTCTGCCTACCCTGCTGTATGCGGGATACAGCGATAATTTATTATCAGTTTCAGCTGATAATAAGTTATTAGTAATAAAGTATGGTTTATTGGTAAGAGCACTTGTACCATATCCAAGAGGCGTGTGTTCAAATCCCGCTACGTTGAAAATTTTATAAGTGTTCTTAAAAAATATATTGATTTGTACTTACAATTACAAGACGAACTCCAGCTGTGTATTCTTTTTCTACATCTGAATGAAGCATTTCTTGTTGATCCATTGTTTACCTGAAAGTAAAAACTAAAAATATATATAAAAAAATTGTGTAAACGATTATTAAAACCCTTTTTTAAATATGGTATGAAAAATGTTTGGATGTTCAACTATCAACTTAATTTTCTTTTACAAAGAATAGTCTTATTTGAACCTTGATTATTATTTTGACGAAGAGGAAAGGAGTGTCTTAACACTAGATTCCAAAGGTTCCCACTAAGAAAAAAAATTTGAAACGCATCTATCTATTTCGAGCTGATTACTGTTTCCTATAAGACAATACTGCTGTTTAAGTTAAAAGTTAAAAAGTCATTAATACTATGGTGCTTCGTAACAGTAAACCCAACCGAGGCAGATGTCCGAAATAAAAAAAATCTGATAATTTCGGTTCGGCTTAAGTAAAATATAACATGTTTATAGCTTATAAATCTTTCTAATGTGACGTTCGTTTTAAGTATATAGATATAACCAAATCATAGAAATATATTATAATATTATATTATATTTATTATTTAAAAAATCAACCTTGGCACATAAGTATAAATTTAATAAAAGTCGGAAGGCGAAACATGAATGTCAAAATTTGCTAAAAAAATAATAACGAAAATAAACGCATAATGTTTGCTTTACAAACTTTTCTAAAGGAGTTTCACCATTTTCCCTGTATAGCCGGATAAGTAGTGGGAACCTAGAGTTAAGATAGTGCGTTCCCAATGCAACCCCTCTTTTTCCGAGATATTGCGTGTTGAGTGGAACTTATTGCACCGTGAACGGCATCAAACTTAATGTTACTCTTTGTATTATTATATTATTAGAGCGTGGAAATGTTAAATACTTTTGCAATTAATAATTATTTGTTTTCCTTCACGCATAAGGCTCTGTTTCCGCTGTTAAGAAAGAAAAAAATCAATGATAATAAAAGTAATTTGAAAAAAATTAAACCGACCTCAAATAACCCTCCATTACCTAAGTACCTACCGATAGCGCCCCCTATAGAAATGCGTGGATATCCATATCTCAAAAACTTATTAACCGATTTTGATAAATCTTCTTTTTTTCCCTAAATTGGAATATACCGCACGTGCTTGGAAGTCTAAATAGATCATCATACTCCATTATTATCCAATGCCGGCAATTTCACTTACATATATGCACATGATAAACGGATATCCTCATTTTTTGAAGTGGGTTAAAAAAAATATCTATAACATTCTAAAACACAGATCGCACCTTTACTTTGAAAATAACAGCCACTAAAGATTTACATTTAGTTAATTTTAACAATTAGAATATGTTTTTGTATATTTCTTCTAAAAATCCCCGATATCTTAGTACACATGTTTACAACTAGCTTCCACTTACGGCTTCGTCCGCGAGGTCTAAAAGACATAAGTACTCGTTGTGTCGTGCTCATGACACATTCAAACTCAGACCACAGGTACAGGAGGGATACATCGAAATGATTAACATGATGCCTATAGTCAGTCAGTTCCCGAGGCTAGCGCGCTAAAGCAAACAAACTCTTTAGCTTTATTAGTAAATGTAGATGAAAAATAAATATAATAATTAATATAGTATATTATAATAATTAATAAGTATATGAATATTTTAAGTAGAGAGAATAAAAAATATAATATTAGAAAGAGAACGCAGTGTCTTAACACTAGGTTCTTTCTTATTATACTGCTATATATAGAAGATTTATACACCTGCTTTTTTAATATGTAAATTGAAATTGAACACAAAACACTTACACTTTCTATCGTGTGCTTAATAACACTGATCGTAACTTGACGATTAAGAAATATTATTTCATAGTGATAGATTGGAATGTTTATACATATATCGATATCGATATTTTATTTAATGTTTTTTTATAGTTTTCGCATTGTGGTTTGTATAGACGTAGCAACAGAAAGGAGAAAGAATAGCCTCCTCCCTGGAAGAGATCTCTAGATGCACTCGTGGCGGTGGGAAGAAAATATCGATAGTTTTAAGATCCTTTTTAGTCATATGCTTATGTATTTTAGAAATTTTGCGTTCTGATTTAAGACAGAATAAGCAAAACAAACTAACTATTAAGTCCAGTCGTGGTGCATTGGCACAAGTGTGTGACTGTAACGCGGCTGGTTGTGGATTCAATCCCCACATGAGAAAATGAAATATTTATTTAAATTTATATCTTCATTTCTTCGCTCTAGTATTTAGGCAAAACGCGGCGTTGAGTTCCGCAACTTAACATGCAAAGCCTCCAGAATTTGGTGGAAAGTGGGGAATTTAGTGTCTTAACACTAGGTTCCCTCTGCCTATCCTGCTGTGTGTGGGATACAGTGTGAAGCAGAACAAACTATATTTAATAATGAGCAAATAATTATAGTTTTAAAAGTCTAGTCGGCAATTTACCATTTAATTCATTTGATTACATTTATAAAATAACCATCGTGGCCCAGTGGCACAAAGGTGGGACTGACACGCGACGATTGTGGTTTCGATCCCCACTCGAGGAAATGCATTATTATTTCTTAATATTTTAATTTCTTCGTTCTGGCACCAAGGCAAAAGTCCGGGGTTGAGTTCCCCCACTTAATACGCAATGCCTCAAAAAAATCGTTGGAAAGTGGGGAACAGAATGTCTTATCACTATGTTCCCTCTGCCTACATAGGGATACAGCGTGAAGCTGATTTAATTTAATTAAAATTTTTAATTTATAAATAATAAGTTTGACAACTTTTCTAAGTTGGCCTGCTAGTAATTCCTATTTACCTATAATCATGAATTTGGTGTACCAAATTACCCTTAGAAAAAAAATACTTGCAGCGCTAAATCAATATTTTTCTGTTTCTTTATACATTTTGAAATGCACTGTGCATATTCTAGTCCACTTGCAAAATTTGCCCATAGTAACTCTGTCCACAAGTGAAATCCTAAATCGAAAAAATTGACATAGTATATAATGCCTTTCTCGATAAATATACTCTCCAATACAAAATATTTTTTCAATTCGACCCAGTAGTTTCCGAGAAAATTTGCAGCGTGTTCAACAAAGGCAATCTTTTGAGTTTCTTAATGATATATGTATAGATTAACATATTTTTTAGTTTTTTAAGGATTTTAAATTGACTTTTACAAAACTATCGACATGTGTAGCTCACATGCCTTCAAAAGCAGACGACCTCAAATCACGGCCGCACTGACCTAGAGCACCTCTCACGAGCACGACGCAACTTGAAGCTGGAGGCTCTCGCGTTTATTTGTATTGGTAATCTATTGAATTTTCGACATATCTGTATACATATATTTGCGATTGATAAAGCTCTGCGTTGAGTTTTTTCACTGCCGCAGTCTCGAAATTTGACGGAAAGTGACAACGGAGTGTCTATATATGGGAAATATCAAGAATTTGCTATTTCGGACGGGAAAATTATTAATAAGATAAATTAAAAGATACAAAAAAAACATAAAATTGGACTAATGCAAACGTCGAAACGTCAAGTTTATAAAAATATTTTACGAAATATACATAATTGATTTGGTTTAGGAGATTCATTTAAAAAATCGCGATAATTAAATATAAAATTGGTTAAGAAAGTATCAGACAGTAGATATGTCTGTAGTAAAAAATATAACTATTAAGAAATAAAATACAAACTAAAACTAAAAAAAATTATAACAAAAAAGTAAATAATTTATAAAATTATTATACCTGCATGTAATAATACAAAAACCAGAAATTTGGAAGTATGATCACAAAGTACAGTCGATAAATTTTCTGTACTCGTGCCATCTTGTCTTTGCCGTCGTCGTATTGCAGTGGGGCAGTGTCCGGCTGATGTGATAGTTCGATGGGTTCGATTTCCACTCGGGGAATGAATTATTTTCGTTTCCTCGCTTTGGTAACAACACGAAGGGTGGCGTTGAGTTCCAAGTACATAATGTTTCTAAAATTCGACGGTGCGTTGAACAAGTGCAGGATGTATCCTGCACTTGTATATGAAGTTATTTAATTTTATTATAATTAAATATTTTAAATTACAATTTATATAACATTTTTTATTTTTTTTTTCAGCTTCACGCTGTATCCCGCACACAGCAGGGTAGGCAGAGGGAACCTTGTGTTAAGACACTCCGTTGAGTGGCAGAACTCTACGCCGCGCTTAACCTCGAGCCCAGAGCGAAGAAATGGAAATATAAATTTAAGTAAATATTTCATCTCCTCGAGTGGGGATCGAACCCACAACCAGTCGGTTTTTTATTTTTGTAAAATATATTTTACCATATTTTAACCTGGAGATAGATTTAATTTCCACTTATATATCTATAAAACTATGGTTTTCATTGACAAAAAAATATTATACCTATTATAAGTATAAATTATACCTATTCTATTAATTAATCGTGAAGTTATTTAGAAGACTAAATAACTTTTTTAGCTTCACGCTGTATTCCGCACATAGCAGGATAGGGGACTTGGGGACCAAGTGTTAAGACACTCTGTTCCCCATTAAGACATTTCGGTTTTCCATTTTCCGCCTAATTCCTGAGGCATTGAGGCTTTGTTACCAGAGCGAAGAAATGAAAACACTAATTCATTCCCCTGAATGGGGATCGAACTCACAGCCGTCGTGTTTACAGTCACACTTTTGCGCTAATTCATCAATAGAAATACATATAATATATATATATATATATATATATATATATATATATATATATATATATATATATATATGTTGATCGTCAGTCCCTTTCTTGTTACTGGTTTTTAATGATAACATATTAAAAAAGTATCCGACAAATTTAATACTTATAAAATACATATTATTCTCAGTCATCATTTCGTTTTAATATATATTTTTCTTATTTATTATAAAATTACCAGTAAACAGTATAATAAAAACTTTTTGAAACGATTTGACATTAGAAGAGTAATTTGACATTTAGAATAGATCTGTCATATATTACTCTATAAATTATATAGATCAGTGGAAATTCAGAGCGTAGCACAATTCATTTAACATTTTATATCAAATGAATAAAAAACTAATTAAAATTATTAAAAAATAATAAAATACGTTAGAAAAATAAGTTAAAAACAGTTAATTTTATTTAAAATAATGAAATGATAATGAAAATCGATTAAGCGGCGTCCTTAATAAAAAGAAGACGCTCTAACAGTATTCTGCTCTGTGTTTTATTCTGTCAAATTTAATATTTCAATATTGTTTGTAAATATAGCAAATAATACTTTTTAAATAACTGTTTCTGTATAAAATACTTAAATATAAGATAAAAGATTCTTATTAGTTTGGTAAACCTCTAACCTATCAAATAAATTTTGCTGAATCAACATTTTTTTCTTTAAAATACTATTGAAAGTTGTCATCTTAATTTTTAATGTAAAATAATTGTAATAATAATGAATGATCAAGTTCTTTGCCGTATTTGCTTCGCTTCAGACAACGTAAAGCTGTGCAGTGTATTCTCTTTTGGATTAACTGAAGCATATGAAAAATTTGTTGGTTTAAAGGTATTTATTGAGTTTCTCGATAACATTTTACATTATGTTGCTAATGAACAGTTCCTTATATATTAAATATGAAATTAAATTAAAGTTTCTTTTGTAAATTATATATTGGTAATGAAGACCAATAAGTGTTAAAGAAATCTTTACTATACAGAAATTCATAGGTAAGCTCTTAAACAACAATAATAATTGTATATTTATATTTCACCAAATATACAATTTACCTTCCTATAATGTAAACAGGATTTCTTCTTGTCTCCATATGTACCTACACAATGTATCTGTGGAATATTAAATGAATTATTTTAATTTCACAAGGATGAGATGTCTGATTATAAAATTTTTAATATAATATGTATTGTAAATTATAATTTACAGATAACTGAACAAGCTGCCCTTCCTGAATATATATGTAGCTATTGTACTACATTACTCTTCAAAGGCTTAGCCTTTCGAGAGAAGTGTCTTTCTGCATATAATATTATAAAATATGCGGCACAAAATAATGTAAGTTCTTTTTTTATATACATTTAAAATGGTACTAGATCCTTTCCTACTCTAAAATTATAAATATGAATAATTTATAAGTTTGTGAGAACGGATGGATGTTTGTTCTACTTTCATGCACAAACAACTGAATGGATTTTGATGAAACTTTACAGCAGCATAATTTATACATCAGAATAACATATGGAAGCATTTTGTATAATTAATTATTTATAAGGCCAGGAGTGGTGGAGGGGTGCAAGTGTGTGAATGTAGACATAACTGATTAAAGGTTCGATTCCCACTCAAGGAAATGAAATATTCATTTAAATTTATATTTTTATTGCACCTTACGACCCAGTCTCAGCTTCTGGCCACCATTTGATCGCATATAATGAAGAGCCGTTTGAATCATTAGGGACCCAATGATCTGTGAAAGATTTGACACTTTGGCTTTGTGCAGAGACATCTCTTCAGCGGTGTTTCCACATCAATACGACTTAGGTTCAAAGGGTGGCTAAGCATCTGTAGTTTCTCTGGTATTAAGTGGGCGTGGTCGTGGGCGGCGGTGAGCAACATAATGTAAAATGTTCTATTCCCACTTGAAGAAATTAAATATTCGTGCGGCATTGAGTTCCGCCCCACAACACGCAGGCCTCCAGAATTCGGCGGAAAATAGAACATAGAGTGTCTTAATAATAAGTACCCTCTGCCTACTATGCTATGTGCGGGATACAGTGTGATTCAAAAAAAATCGATACTTAAAAAGAATGAAGCAATGTCTTAAATTCGGGTCGACAGCCGAAAACGGTCTTTCTTTCCTATAAAACCTTCAATTAGGGATGCCCGATGTTAGAAAAACATCGATGTTGATATCGATGTCAACATCGAAGCTAAATCATCGATGTTCGATAAAAATCGAAAGAAAAACATCGATGTTAGCCAACATTGAAGTCAGCCGATATCGATATTTTTTTGCACATATTGTTATCAATAAATTAAAAAAACCTAGGATTCCGTACAAAAATTGGAGGTCTCCAGCTTTTTTTAAAATTCAAGCTTAGCAGAGCCAGAGCCAGAGCCATCTGATACCTCACTTGAATTTAATGGCTTTAAAATCAAAATTTGCAAAACACATTATATAATGTCCTTATGATTTTTGTCAAAAAGTAAAAGTAAAAATTTTAAAAACCACGGGTACGCGATTAAATAACGATTATGAGTCCCTGCTGTCATTGATGTTACGATGTTTTAGTTAATGCAAAATCGATGTTAAAACATCGATATTTTAACTGTTAACATCGATATGTTCATCGAAAATCGATGATCATTATCGATCACTTTCAATGTTGCGTTAGATTTTTTTTTATTAAATATTCTCCATAATAGACAGACTAATAAATTAGATACACTACATAATAATTATTAGCTTTTTTTTTTCTTATATTTTAAACAGACGTCAGTAGAACAACTGGACGAAGCAACAAACTTTAAACTACCATATTCCATATCAAGTAATAACCCAATCATTAATATAGAGTATACGGAACCAATACCTATAAAACAAGAATTAGTAAGATACATACCATTCATAGAAGTTAAAATAGAGAATTGCGAAATTAAAAAGAAGAAAAAAAAGAAAAAGAAGGAAGCAGTGCAAGTAAAAACAGAAGTGTTCAGCGATGGAACATATGACAATGATAATGCTAACACATCGTTCAATGACGCACAAAATAATGATTCGCAAACTAATGATAGTGAGAAAAAAAATTCTGAGATAAATGATTTACAGATGATGGATGATTTTCAAAATAATGATTCACAAAGTAATGATACAGGAAATAATGAATCGGTAATACACGAACTATTGGATGACGTGAAAATTATAATTTTAAGCCCACAAGAGCAAATACAGGAGATAGAAGATAGAAAAACATCGTCTAATTATTTAAATTCGTCATACAAATGTAGTTATTGTTTTAAAGGGTTTATGATGCCGTCGACTTTTAGAAATCACATGTTGAAGCATGATCCGGTAAGCATTTTTTCGATTTTTTGAAGTCTTATGAAAAAAACAGTAACTACAATTGAAGTAAATTTGGTAATAAGCAATCTGAAAATGTTACTTCAATTTTAAATGTTAACCGTCGTGGCGCAGAGGCACGAGCATGTGGCTGTAAACCCGACGGTGGTGGGTTCGATTCCCACCATATGCGGGATACAGCTTGAAGTTGAATAAACAAAATTTAAATCTTTTTTTCAACTTAACGTTGTATCCGCATATAGCAGGGTGGGTAGGTGGATTAAAGATATTGTCACTCAGGAGAATAAATAACTGTTATTGACAGTTATTTATACATATACAATATGCCTTGAGTTCCTCAGCTGAACAAATAGTGTCTCCAATTCCGGCAGGAATTTGGAGAACGGCGTGTCTTAACACTAGGTTCCCAGGTTCCCACTGCTTACTCTATTATATTTATCATTTTTTTTTCTAGGATCGAGGTGAATTAAAATGTGACATATGCAAATCGAGGTTTTCCGAACTTCGATCTCTCAGAGCTCACGTGGTTCACACGCACGAAAGGAAATATATTTGTAAATTATGTGATCATGTTTCTAGAAGTAGGTGAGTGTTATAGTTTTTTTTATTTATTTGTGAGAGATTGGTAGGCACCAACAATACCCAAGATGAATATAAGTAAAATCAAAAAATCAAATCAGCTTCACGCTGTATCCCGCACACAGCAGGGTAGGCAGTGGTAACCTAGTGTTAAGACACTCCATTCCCCACTTTCTGCCAAATTCTGGAGGAGTGGCAGGACTCAACGCCGCGCTTTGCCTCGACACCAGAGCGAAGAAAATGGAAATATAAATTTAAGTAAATATTTCATCTCCTCGAGTGGGGATCGAACCCACAACCAGTCGTTTTTACAGTCACACTTTGTGCCCCTGCGCCACGACGGGCCTCAAATAAAAACTTCATTTAAAAATTCTAAAATTATGTTGCAAAACATGCCCTTGGGAAGCCGCCGTGATATGTTAAATGCCAGTCAGAGCGATTTCTTTAACGTTTTGGTAAACAAACAAATATATATTTTGTATTATATACAATGGTATTAACAGATTACTCACTTCTGATGTCACAAGCAACGCCATCGTAATTGCAAATTGCACCAAAAGGCATCAGTCTCGCTTTTTGATGCAATTTTAAAACTTATAAATTAAAAAGGTTTTTTTTAATACTTATATAATATCATATTTTTATTTTTTGCAGTAATGTGATATATATGTTGAAATTATAATATATTTCTTAACATTATAGAACACTCAAACACAAACACGCAATGCCTCCAGAATTCGGTAGTAAGTGGGGAACGGAGTGTCTTAACACTAGGTTCTCCTTCTGCCTACCCTGCTGCGTGCAGTGCCTGGGATACAGCGTGAAGAAAAAAAATTGTGACTTGAAGCTGTTTTTTTACTATAGAATAGTTTCTGTAATGTTAAGAAATATTATCTTTTTTACGCACATACCAGGTTAGGCAGAGAGAACCTGGACAACTAGGGTTAAGATACTCCGTTCCCATTAGGACCCTTCCGTTCCCCACTTTCCGCCGATTTTTTAAGGCATTGTATGTTGATTAGTGGAACTCGTCGCCGCATTTTGCCTCGTTACCAGAGCGAAGAAATGTAAATACGAGTATTTTATTTCCTCGAATGGGAATCGAGCACACAATCTGTTGCTTTTACAGTCAATCAATTTGTCTATTTTTGTTTATTACAATTTCTATGTTATTTTTTACATGAACCTGCATAAATATGTTATATTTATTATGTTTGACTGTTGTAGCTTCGATTTCCGCTCGAGGAATGAACTGTTTAAAATTTCCATTTCCTGGCTCTGGTAACAAGGCAAATCGCAACGTTGTGTTTAAGTCGAATAAAAAAAATGTTTACTATAATATGTTTATTTTATATAATTTCAGTCACAGGGCCAAAGAGCACGCTAAATGGCACAACGGTTATACGTTTTCGTGCAAAATATGTGGAGCTACTTTTGCGTAAGTTGTGATTGAATTTGCTTTTTTTAATATATTTTGATCTTATTTTCTTATTTATTTTTATACTTCAAATGCATTTAGAAATATTAAAAGTTCGGAGCAAATATTTTGCAGTTTACCAGGTGGACTAAATTTCGTGAATGTGTATAAGTTTGTATTTTTAGGCACAATTTTTTTGTTAAATTGAAGAATTGACTTTGATAAAACTTACTAAGTTCCTAACTTCTATATAAGAAGAGAACATCATCATGTGACCTTCACGGTAAAATCAAGATATTGGAACTTAGAATACAGGCTAAGTTTATTCAACATCAATTCACTAGTTCTTTGATATGGTATGGTATTATATATTTCTGGAACGTACATGTATAATATAAGTATGTAGGTAATTGAAAGTACGATGAAACTTGGACTGTTTCGTAATTTGAAATATATCGCGACCCACTCGCAGAACATTTACGCGGCTTCGCCCGCATACTACCTATAATACTTTTATTATGCTGCATTTGCTAACGAATAGATACATTCAATCATGAATGCCGCGCGAATGAGCCCCGTAGGCTGTATGATAAGACGTCATCGGCGGCAAGGGTGCCCCCCGCGGGACTCGAGCCTAGGCTTGCGGGCGTAAACAGAGCGTTGAATTATTTTAATTTTACATTTTTTCGAAAAGTATACGCCCAAATTACATGCTATAAAAGCCGAAGATTATCTTCATTAAATTGCCTTAATGATGAAATAATTTTTGCTCGTAAGTTCCAATATATGTACATGTGAAATAAAATTCGATTAAATATCATCTTACAATTTTCAATAATTTTTTTGTCATTAAATGCCTGATTGTCACTTTATAAAAGATAGATAAATGTTGTCGTGGACTTTTTTAGAACCAATAATATTGAATATTTTTATCATACAACGTACTGACATATAATCAATAATTTTTGAAGCACACGCGTGAAAAGCAATTCGTTGGCGTTCCTTGTTATTGTTACTTCGTTATTTAAGGCTAACTAAGAATTACACCGTAATATTATATGCTGCATTCAGCTTCCATACAAAACAAATAGAAAGTAAATCGGACCAGTAGATCCAGAGATCTTAGCGTTTAAACAAACAAATTCTATCCGCTTTATTATATTAGTACAGATTAAAATTATAAAAAAATCTTAGTATGACTTAGTTCCAGAGAAATTTGTCAACAGTCAAACATATACTATATGTCTGACTTAGCACTCATGCATGGTAGTCTAAAAAGATAATTACTTTTGCAATCGGCTTATTTTGTTACACAGTAAATCAACAAGCCACCTAACTCACATACGTCTTCAGCACCCCTCGGAGAACGCTTGTGACTTATGCGGTGAATCCTTCATAGGGGAGTTTGGGCTCAAAATGCACAAGAGGAAGGCTCATGTGAGTTTTTAGATAATAAATATTAGTTGGAATTGTTGTTGCGTATATGCGTTTGTTTTTTTTTAATTCCAATTCTCCACTTAATGTATTCGAGACATTGCGTATTAAGTGATAGAACTCATCGCCGCACTTTGTCCTTTAATCAGAGGCAAACGCTTTTCTTTCTTATTGCGTGTTGATTGACGGGACTCAACGCCGTGTATTGTTTTGTCAGAGTGGAGAACTGAAAATAATTCTTACACCCGAGTGGAAATCAAATCCAATGTGCGACGTAATCACGAGGGGGATAAATTATGAAAAAAATGGAATGGAGTTTTTTAGTACGTTCCCTCTATTTACCTTGCTATATGCACTAAGAAAAAATATTTTTTCATATTATATTTTTTTCAGAGCTCGGATCCAAATCAACTTACAACGTGTGAACAGTGTAATTTTAAATTTACAAATGTCGAAGCGTTGTCGAGACACCTAGAATATTCTAAAGACGAAGTTTGCCACCCGGATTTAAAGTAAGTATTTTTTTACTTCACGGTGTAGCTGAAGAGAAAACAAACATGCCGCCGCGCGTGTTAAGTGGCGGAACTAGACCTCGGCCTATGTCAACTAGAACTGTGAAATTTAAATAATTTCACATTGTTCATATGAGGTTCGAACATACAACCGTCACGTTTACAATCTGACTATGTATCCCTTGACTTGCTATGTGAATCCGAATCATCAAGCTTAAAAAATACTCGACAGCACAAATACTACTACATTTTAGTAACTAGCATGTATACGGCCGATGAGTCGTGGCCGCGCGTGTTTAGGTTTTCTAAACTTTTACGTATTATACACCCGGGAAGTAAATAATTAAAAGCAAGAACAATCTTAAAATCGTATCTGCGCTCCTGTCTATAGCTAAATTCAGAGTGGACACGACTCGTCGACCGTACAAAAAAAAACAAATAAATGTACATGTAAAGAACAATCATAAGTTATATGAATAAGATTCATGGACTTTAGAAAATAATGCTATTTTTACAAATGAATATATTTAAGGCCGTGTGCACAATGTGGGGAGGGTTTCGTGTCTGAAGAGACCCTAAGTGAACATATAAAGAACGATCATAAAGAAGAAGAAGCTGCTTTTTGTCATGATGTAAGTATGATTAATACTTTTTTTATTTGTTCAATAAAAACATTTTTTTGAGAAGTTGGACCTAAGGTAAATAAAAATTAAATCAGCTTCACGCTGTATCCCGCACACAGCAGGGTAGGCAGAGGGAACCTAGTGTTAAGACACTCCGTTCCCCACTTTCTGCCGAATTCTGGAGGCATTGCGTGTTGAGTGGCAGAACTCAACGCCGCGCTTAACCTCGACACCAGAGCGAAGAAATGGAAATATAAATTTAAGTAAATATTTCATCTCCTCGAGTGGGGATCGAACCCACAACCAGTCGATTTTGCAGTCACACCTCGTGCCGCTGCGCCACGACCGGCCTCAAAGAGTCAATCCACATTTGTTATAAGTTACAAGACAATGAACTATAAGGGAGGATTCACACTATAGTGCCAGTCCCAGTTCATTCTCGGTCCGGTATCAGCATTGATACTATCGTTCTGATCGTGTACCGGTCCAATTTCGCATATAAGAATATTTCTTACACAAGAATATTACCAAATTACCTTATCAAAAGGAATAAAAATTTGGACATAGTGGAATTTAAACGCCGCCTCCTTGGAAACCGTCCCTCTTTTATTTCTGTTCATCCGTCTCTTGGACGGTTTCCAATAGCACGTCTATCTAGTTTCAATCCCACACCGTATTTTTTAATACTTTTTTAAAATAAGCAATAACATAATTTTAATAACACCTGAAATCTAACAAAAATATTAAAATTTTACTAATGGTTTATAAGTTATATACAAATCACATTTAAATTATTTTCATTACCCTGCTCTGTTAGGCAGGGTACTGAATAGAAATATTATACAGGTATCCCTCCAGAACTGTGTGGACACTCATATCACAAAAACTACTGTACCGATGTTGATAAAACTTTGGCTTTCTCTTTGTTGGAAATTGGAATGTTACATTTTTAAACAAACAAAATCGCGATGACATTTTATTTCTTGGAAATTTATAGATAAACACATATAAACTTACGAGATTTAGCACACGCGCTTGAAAGCCTAAATAATGATTTCTAATGCCAATCACATGTTTGGGCATATCCCATGAGTATGTTGGTCAATAAATTTTAAAGTAACATATAGATTATTGAATCTGTGATGCATATATTATATTTTATATTTTCAAAGCACGTATATTAAGATTTTGGCTTAATAATGAGTTCTGCATAACGTAGTTTTTCGTTATATTCGTTTTAATTTTGTAGTTGATATCAGTAATTATTATCCATCCCACAAAAAGTTCAAACACTAATTTACGATTTTCTTATTTATTTGTGTGGTGTGTTTAAATTTTGTTTCTCTCACTTTGTTGACATTTTAAATTTAACAAGATTACAGTGTGCAATCGGTGCCACTATATTGATTAAAATAATGCCAGTAACCTTTGTAATGTTTCTTGTGGTACACATAGTCCAGTTTTACTGTTAAACTTATCCGGTGTTTGTAACTACTGTTATGAGATTAGTTGCGAAAATTTAAAAATGTTGTTACTTTTATGTAGAAACGTGTAAATGGAATTTTTTGTAACAAAATCGGAAATTATAAACATACTATTAATAACTGAAAAAAATAAACTTTATCGAGAAAATTTGAAATAAAATCTTGATAAGCTTGAATAAGTCAAATAATAAATTAAACCATCAAATATCTGTTAACAATTTAGTATTGCATAATTTCGCAGCATAAACAAACAAATGTTGTTATTTAATAATAATTTGTGTAAAAAATGTAGATTCTAAGAAATTTATTTATATTATGTGATAAATCTAAGGGGAATACTCAGTTATTTTGTACCTACCCTCTAAGATACTAAATATAAATAAGTTGATTAAAATGGAATTAAATTAGAAATATGTATTGCATTGTTTTTGAAATGAAATTTGTTATAGACCCAAAAGACAGTAAAAAGTTTAATAAAAATTATGTGCGGTCGCTAATATTTGCAATTGTTGGATAAAATCAAAAGTTTAATTTTTCTTTAGGAAAAGAAAACAAAAAAAATTGAGCAACTACTTTATAAATGATATTTAATTTTTTTTTGGTCATGAGTGACTATGTCATAAAATTAATCATATAGTTTATGATAGTATAATGGTGGGCATAAATTTTGTGATTGTAAAAGCTCAAAATAAAGAAATAAGAAGTAACGAAACAGGAACATTTTTGCCACCTTCATTTAGATTTTTACACATTTTGCAGATAAATCCGAATTTTAGAGGAATTCTTTGTAAGAAACCCTAGAATTAATTAATTAAACAATCTGATATTATGGAAAAAAGTAATTTGTTAATATTTTGGACAAATTTTTGAAACTGGCAAAAAAAATGAGAAATTTAAAATGTCAAATGGGCCGTCGTACTCAAATATTAAATTAAACCAATTATCTCTAAAATTCACCTTCTTATCTCGTATGTCGAAACACTTTAAAATCAAATACTTTCACGGAGGTGTGAAACTTTTCTCCCTAAGAAAGATAATAAAAAAAAAACAATCATTATTAGCTTCACGCTGTATCCCGCACACAGCAGGGTAGGCAGAGGGAACCTAGTGTTAAGACACTCCGTTCCCCACTTTCTGCCGAATTCTGGAGGCATTGCGTGTTGAGTGGCAGAACTCAACGCCGCGCTTAACCTCGACACCAGAGCGAAGAAATGGAAATATAAATTTAAGTAAATAGAAAAAAACAATCGATATTTATTTATTTATTTATTTATTTTTTATATATTATAATTTTAACTAAACACTACAGACACGTGGTCCGTACTTTTTTTTAACTTTTTCATTATAATCAACAGTATATTTATCTGCCACTTAAACAAGGTTTATAACTAGAGATAATTATCTAGATATTTAATTCCTAAGAAAGTCCAGGTATTTTTAGATTGCCTTTTTGTAGATATTTCACTTATTATCTATTAACTTAATATCTATTACAATTTTACAACTTATGTATAGTTTTCTTTTTTATTCTAAGTGTCTATCGGAGGATGGATTCAGGATGTGGAAGGTATAACCGAAGTGGTCATAACCTCTACTAAAGAAGATATAACCATTTCGTTTCTATCTTTAACGGCCATTTTTATATTGCATTCCACAATGCCTTTCGTCGTTGCCATTGTTGCACTGCGGATCAGCCTTTTGACTGCATCGTCTTCGCTGCCGCTGTAGTAGTAGCAGCTGTAAGTGTGTCGCGTTATTGCGACGACTGCGTGCGGGACGCTGTCATGCAGCTGTAATTTTGCCGACTTCATGTTCACTACTACTATCATTACGTTTGTCAGACCTTGAGCTTCGTGAATCGTTAACACCTTTGAACCTGTACTCACCCCGTATCCTTGTTGAATCAGGCAGTCTTTTTCCTCTTGCGTAAAAGTGAGGAAGAAGGTGTTTTTTAGGTCTTTTGGTAACGGCGTCGCCTTGATGTTTCCAATATGAAGGGAGTGCACTGCCCTTTTCGCTGAGTATATACCGCAGTATATTTCTCGTAGGGCGTAAGCGACGTCCATAGGGCTTCTATGGGTACATAGTAGGTTTTTGCTTATGCTTAGCATTTGTGATGGACTGCGGTAAAACATATTAAAGAGATTCTCCCGGTCTATATAGGGAAGTTGATTTACATCTCCGATCAGTAGTAATTCTTATGCTCGGGAGATTCTAGCAGTCGTCACTATTGCTCCAAAATGATTCATTAGAACTTCACCTACCATAAGGCGCTTGCACCTTTCTGATTTTCTAACCCTGTTAACCAATATTGAAGCCATAGTGCGAACCTTACTTTTTACTAAGTTCCCTATATTTACCGACAGCTTCGCCCGGAGTTCTTTGGCTGCCTCTGTGGTAGTGGTGATGATAATGTCTTTATTCAAGTCAAAGTGTTTTACAATCCATGTTGTTTTACCGCATCCGGGGACATCCATAAAAAGAGCTACTCCCTTAGTTCGTAATTTCGGTGTACCCATTTCGGCTTGTTGCAATAACCGAATGATTGTAGTATATTGTGTATGTTTTAATGTATGTGACGTTTTCGTGGGATGCGTGTGAGTTTTGGAGCTTACTTTTACAGTTTGTGTAAGTGGTGCGTATAGAGTATGTGAGTCTCTTTGTCCCAAAGAGCTATTCCTGTTGCATGCAATACGAAAGGCCCTTTCAGCGTAACCGAGGAGCGCTTGACGGGAGTTTGGATCTGCCATAATATTTGGAAGATCGACCTCGGTTAGGTCTCTACCGATTGTCATTTCAAGTTCGAAGCGGGCGGTAGCATATCCGGGGCACTCCAATAATATCTGCCATGCCGACTGTGTTGTACTCTCATCGCATTCACAGCTTGATGAATCTTTCAACTTGAATCTGTGCAGGTACTCTGCTGTACCTCCATGACCCGTCAACATTTGCACCTGTAAAGGAGTAAATCCTGTCGTCCTTACTATTTTGTAGACTACTTCTACATCTGGCAGGAATTTTTTGGTAACTGCCTCCGTCTGAGATGATTCATACCTGTCCTGCCATATGCCAACGGACTCTTCCCTGATCGATCTTTTAACATGTGACAAGGGGATTTCCTCATAGTCGCAGATAGTATTTGTGAGTGCCGCGCTTTTTGCCAGTTCATCGGCACGTTCATTCCTTGCAGTACCCACGTGTGCCCTTAACCAGAACAGTCTGATTTCTCTACCTTCTGCTCTGATTTTCTTTACATTCTCCCTTATTGTTTTTACTAGAGGATGTTTCGAGTTCAGATTTTTTAGAAGTTCCAGAGACGACTTAGAGTCACTGAATATGTTGACTACTTGATCATCACTATGAACTACTTTTTGTGTCGCCCTAACTAAAGCATATAGCTCAGATTGGAAAACTGTACAATTTGGATGCAAGCTAAATTTCTCATTACTGATCTCTTTTCCTTCCTCCCATCTAGATAAGGCTGTACCTACTTGCCCTTCTATTTTGCTACCGTCGGTGAATATCTGAGGGCCCTTAATGTTATGTAGCGTGATAGTGTCAGGGTTTAAGTTCTCCAGTAACTCGAAATCGATGATTATGTGTGTTGACGGGTGTGGTTGGTTTAGGTAGGTATATTTTCTTAATTCAAGCTCATTTCCTGATGGTAGATAATTTTTGCAGTATCCTTTTTTTGCTCTGTACAGATTCGCATGTTCTTTTATTCTAATATCAAGCGGCAATAACCCCGAAAGAGCCAGCGCAGATGTTAAAGGTACCGCCCTGTACGCCCTGCAGATCTTTTGGGTAAAACCTCGTTGGAGCGCATTCAATCGATTCCGATTCATCTGCATATCTGTAGATTGAGACCAGGCACTTGCTGCATACGTCATGATGGGTTCCACGACTGCCACGTAGATGGTTCTTGTGACTTCTGAGTTGAGACCCTAGGTTACCCTCGCTGCACGCGCCATTTGCTTATATATATCTGCGGCTTTTTTGCACTGAGAGATTATGTGCGATTTAAATGTGAGCCTACGGTCAATCACTAAACCCAGGAGCTTGATCTCCTCGACGCGATCGATCGGTCGATCGCTCGACCTCGGAAGTTGATAACGCTTCCCGGCATGAACAAACAGGGAGAATCGTACTTAGTCCTATTCGTTAGCAGCATAGCGTTTGTCTTATGTGCTGCGAAACTTAATTTATGTCGTTTTCCCCACTCTAGGACTGTTTCCAGCGTGGTATTCACTTTCTCCTCCAATTTGTTTGCGGAGTGATCCGCGAACACCAACGCCACGTCATCTGCAAAAGCCTGACAATGTACGCCGTCTTCATCCAGTCTCTTTAACAATGAATCTAATATAACGTTCCAAAAGGTGGGCCCACCAATAGAGCCTTGGACACATCCTTTTGTCGTTTCCTCTTCACAAGTCTCTCCGGCGTAGTTGACAACACTTTCATTTATAAAGACAAATTTTATCACTTTCACTCCATCATTCACAGTGTAAACGTACTTTTACGTCAACACGCTCCTACGAGATACATTTCCAGCGTGTGCATCTCGGCGTGAAACTAAAACAGAGGAGGCGAGCTGCGTGCAAGCGCGGGGAGAGCGCAGTCTGTGAAGTTTGCGGGTATAAGTGTATTGTAAGTTCTTTTTGTATTACTATAATTATTTATTTTCTTAGCTTCATGTTGTATCCCTCATACAATCGGGTAGCCAGAGGGAACATAGTGTTAAGACACTCCGTTCCCCACGGACCGCCGAATTTTCAAAACAAAGCATATTGAGTGGCGGAACACAAAGCTACAGGTGGTCTTTTTACCAGAATAATATTGAAAATAAATCATTCCTTCGAGTGGAAATCGAAGCGTACAGTTCTTTCTTTGTACAGGTGTAGCGTTCAGCTAAAAAAAATATTTTACATATTATTGTTTGGTTTTCAGTCGAATGCAACATTGATATATCATCAAAGAACACACACCGGGGAAAAACCTTACCAATGTACGGAATGTCCTAAAAAGTTTAGCGTATTTCAGAGATTACAGGTAAACTTTTAATTACATTATGACGAACGAAGTTTTTGAAATTGATATAACTTTTTTAATTATGAACCGATTTAAATAAAGTAAACATAACATTTTAAGAAAACTTTTCCCAAATATAATAGTGAAAACTGAATTTAAATTTATAGTACGATCGACGAGCTGCGGCCGCCCTGAACTCAGCTGTAGTTTTAATTTCACAATTTTTCTCACTTTTGATTACTTTCTTCCATTCCGTTACTAAACAATACGCAAAATCTGAAGGCATTGCGAGTTGAGTGGCGGAACTCAATGCCGCGCTTCGTCTCGACACCACAGCGAAGAAAAGGAGGAAGAAAATATAAATTTAAATAAATATTTCATTTCTTCAAGTAGGAATCGAACCTACAACCAGTCGCGTTTACAGTCACACTTTGTGTTCCTGTGCCACGACTGGTCTCTATATATTTAATTTAATGTTTGTTTAATACCTATTGCAATATTTACATACTAACTTTTTTAAAAAAGAATACGTGTATATTGCAGATACATCTAAGAACCCACACCGGGGAAACCCCGTATCAATGTCAACATTGTCCAAAAGCATTTAAACATAAGGCAGCGTTGAATAGACATGATCGTGTAAGATTTTTTATATAAATATAATTTTCGCTTCTTTTTGCCAAACTTCGTTTGCTTCACTCGCTTTAATATTAAAAAAATAAAGATGTATTATTTTTGTACTATTACTATTATCGCTTTAATACAAAATATGTATATATTTATTATATACACATATTTCAGGATTGTATTTTTATATTATAATAAATTAATTAATCAATATGACTAGTATAAGGATTTAGTATAATAGTGACTAAATTACTTATAAACTTTATAACATATTAGCTAGCCTAAACAAAATACTTTAACGTGTTTAAAGTTTTTTTGTTAAAATAAATAAATATTTGATATATATATATGAGTTCTACCACTCAACACGCAATGCCTCCAGAATTCGGCAGAAAGTGGGGAACGGGAGTGTCTTAACACTAGGTTCCCTCTGCCTACCCTGCTGTGTGCGGGATACAGCGTGAAGCTGATTTAATTTATTGATTTTATAAATAAATATATATTTGACAAGCTCTAGACAGCACTCAATAGGCAGGCTACCGACACGTCTTCTCGTGTCGGCGGTTACAGCAACAATGTCGTATTTATGATTGTAATTTGTTAGTAATAGTCTATGTATTAAATGAACGAATGTACGAGGGATGCGTTTATCAACGTATACAATATAAATAATTATGTTTTTTTTCCTTCAGGTACACACTGGAGCTAAACCATACAGCTGTCAGCATTGTGGCAAAGCGTTTTCGCAATCTAATTCTATGAAATTGCACGTTAATACTGTACATTTGAAATTACCAGCACCTTACAGGAATCGACGACCGAAAATAAATTAACATGTAATATTGGAGAATGATTGTTTGTTTATTTAGTTCCTTTTTGGTTGGTTTCACACCGTATCCCGAATATGGCAGGGTAGGTGGGAATCTAGTGTTAAGGCACTGAATTCCCCACTTAATCTTAAAGACATTACCTGTTGCGTGGCGGAAATAAAGCCGTGTTTTGTTTTAATTTACACTTACTTTTTCCCCCAAGTGGGGATTGAAATCACAACTATCACGTTTGCAGTCAGATGCTATGCCACTGCAAGTTGGAACACAGAAAAATCGATTTAATTTAATTTAATTTTCGAGATATTAATGACAAATTTAAATACACGTATAAAGTACAGCACACGTGCTCGGAAGTTTAAATAAATTATCACACTTAAATATTATCCAATACCAGCGGTCCCATTACATGCACGCATATATACATCCAAATCAAACTGACAACCTACTTTTTTGAAGTCGATTTATCTGGCTTTTTATTATCTGGCTGGAAAATGCGTGAAACCATAACTTAACTTTATTTCAGCTTCAAGCTGTATTCTGGACATAGCAGGGTAGGCAGCGCTTTATCTCGATACGCCAGTGAAGAAATGAAAATATCAAATGAAACGAAAGTCGTGGCGTAGTGGCATGCCACTGTATCCGCGAAAGGTTGTGGGTGCTATTCCCACTCGGGGTAACGAGGCAAAGTGCGGCATTGAATTTTGTTACTCCTCACGCAGTGCCTCCAGATTTGGGGGAAAGTGAAGAACGGAAGTCTTAATGAGAACGGAAGGTTTTCTCTGCCTACTCTATGTGTCGGATACAGCGTTACAAGTTGAAAAAAAAAGTTACTTATTCACTTATTTGAGTCTTAAATCAATTTTCCAATAGTTATGGATTTTAATATAAAATGTTTATTTAATGAAGAAACGTCACTATACTTAAACAATGAATGTTTCGATTTACCCTGATGCAGTCAAGTCTTCACAGTCGTTAGATATATATACCTTACGAATACATACTTGGGTATTACTATGAAATTGTTAATAGTTAAATTTTTTAGCTTCACGCTTTATGCCGCACATAGCGAGGTAGGCAGGGAGACAGGTTCCTAGGATCCTAGTGTTAAGACACTCCTGCCCCATTAAGATACTCCAGTTTTCTACTTTCTTGGGTCATTGCGTATTGAGTGTAGGATTTGAACGCCGCGCTTTGCCCTGTTACCAAAACGAGGAACTAAAAAAAATTGATATTTCATTTCTTCGAGTAGAAATTGGGCCCGCAGTCTGTCGTGGTTACAGTCGCACGCTTGCCCCTGCCCTCTGCACCGTGACTAGCCTCCAGTCACCATTAACTATTTAAATAACTTATTAATTCTGCTAAGAAAAGCTGGACTATGTCTGTACTCTGTATCGATCGGGACATTTGATTTTGGGCTAAGTGTATATAAGTAAACTTAATTAATATTTTCACTTCTTTACTCTGGCACCAAGGCAAAAACCCACTAAACACAGAATGCCTTGAAAAATTCGGCGAAAAGTGGGGAACGGATTGTCTTACCACTAGGTTTCCCCTGCCGGCCCTGCTGAAATTGACTTAATTTAAACTTAACTCAATTATTAAATAACAGTAATATTATAATAATTCTAATAATCTATACTAATATTATAAAACAAAAGAGTTTATTTGGATGTGGGCGCTTATCAAAAGCTATGGTTTCAATTGAAAATATATTTTGTGTTGGAATTGGATCATACGTTTATCAAGGAAGGTTACAGGCTATATGACATCACACAGTTACGAATTTTAAAGGAGTAACATTGAAAAATGTGAAAACAGGAGCGCTAACTTACGTTGCGTACTTTGTTTTATTTTTATTTGCCAATCCTCGCGAAGCCTCAGGTATATGATAAACAATGCATACAAAAATATTAAAAGAAACTTACATTATTATGTTATATAATTGTAATATGATAATTTCATACAACAAAATAAATATGATAACTAAAATAAAAATATAATATGACTATTAATAAAGGCGGAAAAATAAAACAACAGATTCTAAAAAAGATCTTATGTTGATTAATGAGCCTTCGATTGATACAGTGTATAAAACATTACCAACATTACAAATATTATCTGTGTCCGGTGACGCGGACCGCTCTCGTGGTTGATATATCGATAATGGGAATCGATGTTTAAGTAGAATTTGGTCTGAATCGATGTTTATAATATTTCGCGTTTTGTGAATTATGATATAAGAGTAGAAACAGTTTTTATTAGTTACTATTTTTTTATATCTTATTAAGAAATCGTAGTATGATATTTAATATTCTTAAAGGCTAACGTCGTGTCCACAGATATAGTTATAGTGGCATATAAAAATAAAAACTAAAATAAATAAATCAAATCAAATCTAAAGCTTCACGCTGTATCCCGCACACAGCACGGTAGGTAGAAGGAACTAGTGTTAAGATACTCCGTTCGCCACTTTCCACCAATTTCTGGAGGCATTGCGCGCTGAGTGACAAAACTCAACGCCGCGCTTTGCCTCGACACCAGAGCGAAGAAATGGAAATATAATGGATACAAATTATAACAAATTTCCTGTGTTATAATATTTTGGCGTCTTTTAGCAAAACCAAATAACAAAATAAATTTGATTCAAATGACATAAAAAATCGATATCACTATATTGATATATTGAAGCCTGACAAATATTTTAAATATATAGGTGTTTTTTATGAAATAAGGGAAAGATAAATTTGTCTCTTTTAACCAGAAATTGAGTTCAATTCTTCATTTATAATGTCAAAAATGATGTCCTACTACCAATATACGTGCCGTCAATATCGTCTGTCATTGCTACAGATACCCTCATGATGCCGGAAGCATAAAAAAATATTTTTGTTTAGCTTCGCACTGTACGCAGCAGGGTAACCAAAAGAAATATAGTGTTAAAATACTCCGTTTTTTATTTTTCGCTGATTTCTAGAAGCACTGCTTGTCCTGAGGGATAATATGAATTACCTCGAATGAGACACAAACCCATAACCTGTTGCATTTACAGTCCACAATAATATATTTATTTGTTAATTTGTTAGCGTACATTATATTGCGTAGTCTATCACCAAGACCAAAAAAATCAACTATAACAACAAATCGATATTACAACAATCTATATAAAGAAAGTCGATTAAGGATAATGTCATATAAAAAATCGATATCACTACCAACCCTCAAAACGTCAACGCCATCAACTGTCAACGCCACAGATACTGTCATGGCGGCATAGAAGAGTAAAAACCGATTTCATTTTATAATTTGACCTCGCGTAAACTATCTGTATTCTGTGCCTTCAAAATGAGCAATAATACATTTTATTGTTCATTTGTTAGCATACATTATATTATCTGTGAATGCGGAGACACTTTTCCCACTGAGGAATTATTAAAACAACATTTAGAGAAAGATCATAATCATAACAGTAAAATAGAAATAACAAGAAATGAATATAAATGCGATACGGTAAGAGCTTTTGTGGTTATTTATTGATGCTATTTTTAGGCGGGAATCGCTTTTCTTAGGTTGTAGTATATCTATTTATTATTAGTTAAATTAGTAAATTTATACTTTTGACTTGATTTATATGCTAGAACTCGTAATATAAAGTTTCGTTACTATTAATAATATAACGCGTCATGGTTAACAATGATGATTTTTGGTTATGCTATATATAAAATATAGATAAATTTTCCTATTAGGTTAGCTAATTTTGTGTTTTAAATGCAATTTCTTGATAAAATACTATATTATAAAAAAATAAATAAATCAGTATAAGTAATTACTTATATGATGTAATAATGCAACAGTTTTCCTATTAAATAATTAATTAATTTTATTACTAAATCATAATTCTTATTGTAATTTATAATGTAATTGTTAAATTTATAACAAATATCTTTTGTTTCATTCATATAGAAAGCCTTATTAGCATTAAGTAATTATTGTTTTATGAATTTTAATTAGTTAATGATATCATATAATACTTAATAAGAAAATGGAATATTTTACCACTATATTTTATCTGCCTACCCTGTTTTACTTGAGAGATGTGTTAAAATAAAAGAAAAAATATATATATTTCAAAATAATATAATGTACTTTTATTGGCTTTAAGTGTCAACATCATATTACAAATTCAGACACTATAACTTGTGGAAATATTTAATGTAGAACTCTCAAGCAATCAGAAATAATTTCAACAAAAAATCTCAAAAAAATATTATCATTGGATTTTTTTCTCTTCTTTCCTAAATTTGAGACAAGGCTGGCACATATTAATAATTCAGTCTCCTGAGTGGTGATCTAACCCACAACAATTGTGTTTGTATTCAAATGTTCTTTTTCAGAGCTATGATCCCATCAAAAAAAATGAAATAAGATGATTTCATTCTTTTTTCTTTACAACATATATCGAGATATACGAGGCCATTATGACACAATGACACAAGTGTCTGACTAAACACAATGGTAGTGGGTTTGATTTCCACTGAGGAGATTTAATTGTTATTTCTTAATATTTTCATTTCTTTACTCTGGTAACAAGGCAAACCATGGCATTTTATTTCGGCCCCTTAACACTAAGTCATCTCTGACTGTACTGTTTTATGTGGGATAGAACCTGAAGCTGAAAAAAAATATATAGAGATAATTTGTTTATTATTATTATATTTGGATTCTCAATTTGCAATGTAGTGGTAATCCAATGATAGCAATGTTGATACACATCTGAGGTAAATAAATATTTTATTTCCCTCCAAGTGTGGTGTTAAATTCTGCCATTCAAATGAACCTGCGATATGTAGGATAATATTTGGACCTTACAAAAGCTATATTTTTAACCTATATTTTTTTTATCCTACAGTGTAGTAAAATATTTGCCTCCGAAAGAGCATGTCTCATACATCAACGTATCCATACGAAACCAAAGATCAAGAAAGATGAACTTTCAGAGAAGAAGAGATATTATAATGTGAAAAATATAGTTTGTGAAGTGTGCGGAAAGAGATATGCAGTAAGTTGAATGTTTTGCTATTAAATAATAGTTGTTTGTTCAATTCAAATTAAAAAAATAATTACTTTTAAATTTTGGTAAGAACCCATCCTCCATTTTTCATCCCATTTTGAGATACTCAAGTGATGAATTTATCTATAAAAAAGAAGGTATAATTAAGCTTAATAAGAAAAAAGAAAGAAAGATTTTCTGAATATTTTAAAGATTATCTTAATATTTTTTTTTCAGTCCAATGCAGCCCTAAGGTATCATCAAAGAGTTCATACTGGAGAAAGACCATATCAATGCAGTGAATGCCCAAAAAGTTTTACTATGCCTCTGTTCTTACAAGTAAGTTCAAAAAGGATCATCCCAATAAGACAAATTTGTGCACAAACACATGCACTTATTACATTTATCTAATGTGCTTGGAATTTTATCTTTCTCATACATGCATACATGACAAACCTTCTTTGTTTAAGTAATAAGTTTGATTGTTTTGTATCTATAAATCTGCCTGTTGTCTCCCAAATGGATGTACCAATTTTGATTTAGTTTTTTTGTTCAAAAAGTGACTTATTAGGTGTGTTCTTAGCTATAATTCAAGAAAATATTTTCAGCCAATTGAATCTCTTGTAGTTGTTTGTTTAATTTAGCTTTACATGTCAGAGGAGAGTTTTAATTAAAACTTGTTTTATTGAAAATGGCTGTTAGTTAATGCTATTATATATATTTTATTTGTTTATAATTTTCCAGATCCATGCGAGGATTCACACAGGTGAGAGGCCCTATGAGTGTCCGCACTGTCCGAAGAGGTTCAGTAATAAAGCTGCTCTACTAAGGCATGATAGAGTAAGTTCTTTATCTAATATATATATATTATTCTATATAGTGGATAATCGGGGATAACAGATTAGCCCTCATCTTCACCTCTACGAAAATGTACTTTTTATGTCAGGGTTACCAGCACAATGAAAATTGTGATTATTTTTGTTTTTCCAAAATTTTCTGCTGCAACTAGTAATTTGCTTATAATTTTTACAAATTGAAATATGTTAGTGAACTTTTTTATTTTACTCGAAAATACTTATACTATCAAAAAAAAACTATTTCAGGCATAATTTATGCTATATTTATGAAAATTAGTGTTGGAAGTTGTTTTTTTTTGTATGTTCATTTTTGACAGTTTTTAACCATTGATTGTGAAAAAAAATATAGTAAACAATTACTTAAAAAAAATTTTAATTTGTGTAGTGTCTAAAAAGGTTCATTTACTTGACAAGCAACACTACTTTGTAGGAGAGAAAGAGCGCGTCATTATCATTTGTATCATTTAAATGTTAGGATAAAGGAAAAAAACCAAGGTTTTTATAATAAAAAACTTTATATCACATTAAATATTCAAAATGTCCTTTAGTGGCAGTAATGCAAGCTCAGCATCGTCTTATATAAAGTCTTTTGATACGGCATGCATGGTCTGACCCTTCAATTTCACAAGCAGCTACTTTTTTTCAATGCATCCCCAATAAAAAAAGTCAGGCGATCGTGGCGGCCACAAAATTGGACCCAAGTCAGTGCGTTTCGACGGTTTCAAGAGGAGCGGGTTCAATCTCGCTACATTCAAATTGTTATATGTTCTCTATAAAAGTATTTTTTATTGTTTTCAGGTTCACTCCGGTGTGAAACCCTACGAGTGTCCACAATGTGGTAAATTCTTCACACAGTCTAACTCAATGAAGTTACACGTAAAAACTGTGCACTTGAAAATGCCAGCCCCATACAAGAGTAGGACTAGACGGGCCAAACAGAACGCTAGGCAACAAGGTAAGTTAGCTAGCGGAGTTAAACGTCATTATCCTGCATATACCAGGGTGGACAGAGAGAACCTAGTGTTAAGTCAATCCGTTCTCCAAGCACTGTCTATTTAGGAGATATCTGGGTTGTGTGATGGTAACCTAACGCCACTTGTTGTCTTTACAGCGTCCACACTGTTTTTCGAAAAATATATCATTCCCCTGAGTAATTAGTACTTACTGTAAAAATGCTAGACAGCATAGATAACCTAGTGTCAGGACACTCCGATCTCCATTCACGGCTCAATTATCGTGACATTGCGGTTGCGTTGCATTGTTGAGTGGCAGAACTCAACGCCGCACTTTGTCTTGTCACTAGAACAAAACAACAAAAATAATTATTTTTAATATTTTTTCACATCACTTTCTTTTCCTTTTCAGCTATGAATGTAGAAATCAAAATTGAGGAAGGCATGTATCATCAGCAACAAGTTAAAACGGAAATAAAAGAATACGAAGACGGTGAAATATATCAGGAATCTGACGTTTATCATGAGGTAAGTGGGTTCAAATACCATTTTTATAATGTTTGGGTATAAATTGTGGATTTACGTTAAAAAAATGTAAGCTAATCGAAAAATATTGTGAAGAAACTTTAAATAATTGTGGGCTTACTGTAATAAATTTTAACTTCACACTATATTCCGCATATAACAGGGTAGTGTTAAGACTCCTTAAAATTTTCGACACATTTCGTTTTGGTGGCGAACTTTTGCGCCCTGTTCCCTTAAGAAGACAAATACTCCAAATGGGAATCGAACCCACAATCACAAGTTGTGGCGCAGTGGCGCCATACGTGTGACTGTAGACTCGACGGTTGTGGATTCAGTTTCCTCTCGGAAGAATGAAATATTTAATATGTTGATTTCTTCACTATGGTAATAGTACAAAGCGGGGCGTTGAGTTCTACAGGTTAATGCACAATGCCTCGATATTTCGGCGATGCTTGACTTGGTAACGAAAATGTCTCAATTTGAACAGAGTGTCTTGACACTAGATTCCCTTTGCAGGGTAGGCAAAAAGCTTTGTGCGGGATGCAGCGTAAAGCGTTTTATACATATTTATACTTATTTATGCACATTTATAAATACTAATAAACGTTTACAGGTATACCAAGAGGGTGATATATTATACAACGAGGTGAAAGTGGAACCGTCCGAGATAGCAATGTACGAACAGGACGAAGAACAACCTGAAGTTTTGTATGAGGAAGTGTATGAAATACAGGAGGTCTAATTCTGTTGAATATTTATTGATCGGACTAATTCTTAGACATCTGGGTAATCGAAAATCCGGTTAATTGAACGTAATACAACAATTGATGCAGCAGAAACAAGATCAATCACTTAATTGTTGTTTAATGATCGAAATTGAAATTTCATCAATCATTTGAATAATCGAAAATCCAGATAAAAGAACGTAATATAGTGAATTATACATAAGAAACTCCATTGAATGTATTAAGAAATGCGGTTTTGGTGTATATGTACTGTTATGTGTTTATGAAAAACAGCTTATTAAATTTATCAAAGGTATAATATATTTTTAGGAAACTATTAAGAGATAAATTTTCCAACATACAATGAAGTTCCATTTACGTATATATTAAATATATTTGATCAATTGTCAGGATGACAACCAACCGTGTGAGGAGGACTGGATAATCGAATTTCTACTGTAGTTAAAAACACACGACACAAAAAGGGCCGTTCAAACGGCTTTCAAACCAAAAACAAAAATTGGCTCATCGATTTGGGAGCTATGAACCTACGTCAAACTTATAATGTGTTATTGTTGTATGTGAAATAATAATAAAAATAATGTATTGGACACTTGGAGGAACGGTTTTTGTATCAGTTTTGTAATCAGTTTCACAGTTTATCCCGCATATAGCGGGGTAGGCAGAGGGAACCTAGTATTAAGGCACTCCATTCCCTATGTATCTCCCAGTTTTCGAGAGAAACTCAACGCCGTGATTTCTCTTTTTGCAATGAAATGAGAATAAGTCAGCGTTAAAAACGCTCCCTATTATTCCCTATGTATAGGTCAGTTTACGGTATATTTTATGTTGTGTGGTGGAACTCAACGCAGCGCTGTATCTTGTTGACATTACTATTTCTTTCGCTGGAGTGGGAATCTACCCCACAGCCGTCGCGGTATAGTCGCACGCTGAGGCCATGTACGACGGCCTCCATAAATTATTTTGTTTGAATTTTTTGGGTTTTTTTGCTTTAGTACAATAAAACGCGGCGGTAAGTTCTGCCGTTACACTTATCTTGATTAATTGGCGTTTAAATATTATACTAATCTTATTTTTTTATATATTAAATGAACTGCTTCTTTTTTATTATCAATTAAGCTTGAAGTTTTTAAAATGTAATTTAGGTTTAAGATTTTTATTTTGTTGTTAGTGCAATAGATTTTGTGTTGGTACCGTAAACTATAAAGCTGCACGTACACTAAACTATAAAGCTGAAAAGCTTGTTTGTTTGTTTGTTTGTATGATTGTAAGCGCTAATCTCAGGAACTATTAGTTTGAATTGAAAAATATTTTTCTGTTGTATAGTCCATTTATCGAGGAAGGTTAAATCGTTAATCGTTTTGATGTAGTGTCGAAAACAAATAACTTTATTAAAGTTATTTTATAAAAATGAATTTAAATAAAATCATTCCTCCAAATGGGAATTAAATCCACAATCGCTGCGTTTAAAGTCGGACTATTATTATTTATTAATTTAAATTAACTATTTAACGTTTATTTTTTTTATATATTTTAAAAATGTACATAATAAAATACAAACAATAACTTATTTTTTTTTTTTTAATTTACTATAAAATATTAGAAAATACTTTCTCGTCAGTTTTTAGTCGTGGCACAGCGTGTGACTGTACGCTACGGTTGTGAGTACGATTTACACTCGGGGGAATTATTTTCATTTTTATACTAATGTCTTAAAAATTGTACGTTGCGTGGGGAACAAAGTGTCTTAACACTAGGTTCCCTCTGCCTACCCTATGTGCGGGATACAGTGGGGAAGTTTATTTTTGGTGCCAACTTCATTTAATGTTATTTTTGTAAATAGTATTTTGCCCGTAAAGCCTTGTAAAGACTAATTTAATAATTTTATTAAAGAATAAATATATGGTAAGGAAAATGTGTTTTATTGAAGGGATATTTGATTCCTTTTTTGTTCTTAGTGATTTTGTTTTTGTAATTTCATTTAGTCTACTTGGTAATGTTTTGAATTTAGTATATTTCTAAAACAAAAAAAAAATTCTAAAAATTTATTATAAAAAAAGACCAATATTTAACTTTTAGCACTTCTTTTAAATACAACAAAATTGTTTTTGTCAAAGTTTTACATATGTAATACTTTTCAATTATCTATACTATACATTTACTTACATTTTATTCATGGGGGATACGTCAATTATCATACTGATATCTCATAGACTGTTAAAACGATTTTGATAAAACTTCGACTATTGTGGACTTCGACTGGGTTGGAATGAAGTATCATTTAAATATTAAAGATCTGTAAACAGTAAGGAGAACATGTTGTCTACACTAGGTTCCCTGTCTACTATGCTAAAAAAAGACTAGAATCCATGTCTCTTTCATGTGTCATCATTTAGATTTCTTAAAAATCTTTCGTTAAAAAGACGTCTACCATTTAATGACGATTTTGTTCAAAATACATTTTTTGACTATAGTTTATACCCGTTTCATTTTGAATGTAGCCGTAAAAAAATCGAAATAAAACCATAAACAAAATGTTAAAACCATTTATTTATAATAACAAAGTAAATAATTAGTGCGTAATAGGAAAATTTATATATTTGCTAATTTTATTTTATTTTGAAAATGACATCTTTACATAGACCTTCTAAATCTATTTACAATACAAATAGTTACAAGAAATTACCTCAGATATTAATTTAATAAAAATAAATTCATTCTGGGTAACACGACAAAGCATGGCGTTGAGTACTAAACACGCAATGTCTCGGAAATACGGCTGAAAGTGGGGATCGGAGAGTCAAATATTAACACTGGGTTCCCCACTAGGGATACAGCGAGAAGCTAAGAAAAATGTGAAAGTTAGTGAAGATGAATGTTACTTTCACTTTCCCGTAAAAAACTAATGAACGGATTTAGATGAATCTTAACAGCATATTTTAATCTAGTTTATTCATTAAAATAACACTACTAAAATTTTTGTAAACAATTTACATAATTCGACTATAACATAACAAGTAAGTTTAGATGGGCCAAGCCGCGCGTGGGCCCTTAGTAATGCCTTTAATATAAGTGTAGTCAAATAAAGCAAAATTATTTACATATTTAAAAAAAAGTAATTATTGGACTACTAAATGGCCTTTCTAAGTCAGTAATAGTTAATATAACTGACAATATTGGAATAATTAAGTGATTACAACTGAATCTGTTACCTTTTAAATAAAGAAAAGTAAATATTTTCCCTACATTATAAAGTAAAAAATTATTTCTTTATATTTTTCATAAATATTCTTAATCTTACAAAAAATACAAATTCATTTATGATACATAAGTAATTTTCATTTTAATTCATTATATAAGAATATCATAAAGCTCTTTAGACATTAATAAAGACAAAAAATTAAGGTATTATATTTACAAATTATTACAAATATCCTCAATTAATTTCTATATAATAAATTTACTTTCATTGTCTCTAAATAAAAGGAAAAAAATACTTGATTTTCATTTCTTCAAAACAAAAATATAAAAAATATATATTTAAAATATTTTTTTACAGCACTTATAATTAATCTATAATAAAAAGTGACGTCACAAAAAAATGACATTTGATACAAGTAACAGATAGCATTATATCATAAACACTTATAAATAAAAATTGAGTGGAAAATAGGGAACTACTATGCTATATGCGGGATACAGCGTGAAACTGACAAATATATATTTTACATTTGTATTATAATGACTTTTTGGGTTAAGTAAACTTTATATTTTTTATTTATTTCTAAAACCTGCATTTAAAAAAGATACCTTATTTACTTAAGAATGTGGGTAATGTTTTATTTTATATATTTAAATATATCTGAGATAATTTCTTCTTAATAATAACCACCTATAATTACGAAATAAATCAAAATACCTCGTAACATTAACATTTTCTTATGACATAAAATATAAAATAAAATATATTATGCTATGATCAATAAATATTAAAATTACTATTTAATCTGTTTTCGTTGCTTTTATGATTGTTAATTAAAATAAAATCTTTTGAAATGCTAATTCAGTCTAAACTAAGGAGTAATAATATCAACATAAAATAAACTAAATGCATATTTATCATATTTTAAACAGCAAAATATAGATTATCTAAATATTAAAACTTCAATTATTTTGCCCGGCGTTGAATTTCGCCACTCATCACGGAATATCTCTAAAATTCACGTGATTTTTTCAGTTTTTATAATATATTTTATGTCATACGAATAATATATTTTAATATTATTACACCATATATCCTGACTGGCGTAGTCTCGAGTTTATAACAAATTTCCTTTTCATTTTTACTTTATTTATGTAATTAAAAACATTAATAAAGTATTTTTTAACTATCGTTTGAATAAAGTTACTTTCCCTGTTATTATTAAATTTAAAAATCTTTTAACGTAATTTAATACCGTTTTAAAATATTTTTGTACAAATCGAAACTTATTTATGTCAAAATTTTAATTTCACTTCACTTTTATTCAAGTCTTATATTATTAACAAATCTACCCCAAAAACTACAAAAAAAAAAAGAAAAATCAGACTAAATAGTTAAAATATTGAAGTTCTAGTGAATTTGGGGGATTCCACTAAATCTACATCCGGGTATTCCCGCCAATGTAGAGACTACGTCGGTCACGTGACCCCGTGTTAATGTTTTTTTTATTATTTCGGAATAACTCCTGCCTTCAACAAGCTATCACTTTCAATTGGACTATAATATAAATTTAAAATATATCCTGTGTAAGCACAAAATGGCAGCCATTTTGTTAGTATCGCTTGATTTTTTTAAATTTACTATTAAACAGTGCAAATCGGATGGAAACTTACTTAAAAAAGTTGAATACTAAATCTTGAGAGCCGAAAATTTTAAGCTAAACTTCCATTAAACATCTAAAATAGTCCTTTTCGTGTGGACTATCCATATATCAAATTTCAAAGTTCCGTACAATATATTTGACTACTTAATTCGAACTTCGTATCTACGAGAATGGTTAAGATTTACGTTGTTTTTTTTTCAAAATACGACAAAAAATTTAGGAAGCTAGCCTTTTTCTATGATATAAAAACTAATGACCGTTTCGTTTTGAGTTATTGCTATTGACGACCTCGTTTGAGGTTTCCGGTACTTCCCTATATCCGCGGTATTCACTTACAACGTAATCTTAAAAATGCTTTAAACGATTAATATTAGTTAAGTAAAAATGGTAATTTAATCTGATTCTGAATCAGATTCTCCCGTTTCCGATTCTCCAGATTCCGAACTGGATACCGGTTCGCATTTAATGAACTCAATCTCCTTTCTCTGCTCCGCTTTTCGGGGTCTTCCCCGTTTTTTCACAGTTTTCGCGGGGGAGTCCCCGTCGTCCATCACAGTTTTAACCATTTGGGATATACGCTTCAGGTGCTGTTGCTCATGTCTTTGCAAGTGATTGTTTAGGTATCTCTTTATTTTGAATTTCTTGCCACATTGCTCGCATTCGTGCTGATATTGACTTTCATCCACTTCTACGTGAACAGAATTATTGTGACGTCGCAAGTAATGGGCGTGGGCAAACTCCTTATCACATTTTTCACATCTTATCTTGGGTTTATTTGGATGCACAATTTTTTTGTGTTTCTTCAAACGCACAGCCGAATGGAAGAATTTGTCGCACAAATCGCATTTCACCTTCTTTTCGAAGGAAGTATGCACTTGCATGTGTTCTTTTAAGTATTGGTCGTTTTTGAACTCTTTTAGACATTCCGGACATGTCACTTTGGACTCTAGTGGAGGATGAATATTGAGGATATGACGCTTCATGTGATGCCTCGACTTGAATGTCATCGGACAGAACACGCATGGGTGTCTCTCGACTTGCGAATGTTGGAAATGCAGGTGTCGATTCAAATTCAGGTGACTTTTGTACAATTTCTGGCAAATTGGGCACTTATATTTATCTTTGTCTGGTCTGTGGCAATTTTCGATGTGGTATCTCAGCTTGTATGGTACTGCGAATTCTTTTCCACATTCAGGGCATTTAATTTCAGGCAGTGTGTTGGGATGGATGCGTTTCACATGCATGTGTAGAGCGCGTCGCGTCCGAAATTCTTGAAGACAGAACTGACAGTAACATTTCTCCGATTCGGAGTAATGCTTATTCATTCGATGCATGTACAGGTAATGTTTATTTTTAAAGGTTTTGTCGCAAATATCGCATATCACTGCTGATTCTTCAGAGGAATGGACCCTCGTAGTATGAAGGTATAGATTTTGATAATTTTTGAACTCTTTATTACATTTTTGGCAGATGTATCGTTTAGTTCTTTTTGGGAACATGACTGGTTTCCAAGTGGACAGGACCGATTCGTACATAGCTCGTTGTTCTTCTGTGAGGGCTTCACTTGTTACTGATACGAATTTAGTGGGAGGCCTGTTCGGTTGGGGACCCGGTCGTGGGATCATTTGTTCTGGAAGTGGCGGAGAATCATATGTGGGTTCTTCGGTTTTAGGCATAGAATAGTTTTGTGGCATGCTCGGCTGTGGGTATTGTTCGTCGGTGTTCTGTTCTAGAAAATGACCTTCGATTTTGGGTGGAAAATTTTCCAATTTGGGTGGAAAATTCTCCAATTTCGGTTCTTGGTACATCCCCTCCTCCATGGTTTCTGTAAAAGATACCAAAATTAAATAATTTCAAGCAATCGAACAGCAATCGAATCGAACACGAATAAAACAGAATATGTTTTGTATATAATATAATAGAATCGGATATATTTTATGGAAGAAATGTTTAAGTAAGTAATGACTCTACAACCGGAACAAATAAAACGGAACCAATTAGTAATGATGGTGTGAATATCTAAATTAAGCAACTAGACATGCAGTAGTTAAATGACACTTATTACAAACACGCTTTTAGATCTCCTATGAACAATACTTTGCATAGCTTTCGCTTGGGAAAGCAAGTGGGCCCACGCTGTATTCAGACATTTACAGACAGGGTACTTAACAGGGTACTTAACTTAGCAATATTTTAAATGAATGAAAAAAATACTCATAATAATATTTACTCTACGATACACCAATGGAAGGTTTCAAGAGTAAATCATACAACGTCCAATATTTTTGAGTTACATTATTTTCCAATCATCATCATAATATTATAAAGCTTAAGAATTTATTTAGTTAATCGCGCAAATCTGCGAAACTACTTGTAGGAATTGAAAAAATCTCATTGTCTTGCATAGTCCATTTATAGTTTGAACATGATGTATACAGCCTGTAGGCTGTATACATCATGTTCATATTTCAATAAACCTGTAGGTAAAGTTACCACCACTACTTAAAATGTCTCATGAACCATGCGTCATAGAGAATTCTATGTTATAACCAAAAAAAAATCTATGTAAGTAATCCTTACAAAATAAATTGAGAAAAAACTGTCAAAATAAAAAAGAAAACTAGGTCCAGTTAGCACTAGACCTAGGCGTGACTTATTTACTGCTATACCTTGCAATAGCAACCTTGGGATTCTTTATGAAACCGCAATATGCGACATTACTTATAACTTTGGGTCACAGTGGCGCAGCGTGTCACTGTAAACGCGGTTGTGGTTATTTTTTAAAAAATAAATAAATCAGCTTCACGCTGTATCCCGCACACAGCAGGGTAGGCAGAGGGAATCTAGTGTTAAGACACTCCGTTCCCCACTTTCTGCCGAATTCTGGAGGCATTGCGTGATGAGTGGCAGAACTCAACGCCGCGCTTAACCTCGACACCAGAGCGAAGAAATGGAAATATAAATTTAAGTAAATATTTCATCTCCTCGAGTGGAGATCGAACCCACAACCAGTCGGTTTTACAGTCACACCTCGTGCCGCTCCGCCACCACTGGCCTCAACTGGTTATTTTTAACTGGTGATAAAAAAATGAGTTAGTTATGTTTTTGAGCTTCACACTCCACATCCTGCATATGCTAGGGTAGGCAAAAGCACTACGTCCTAGTGTCAAGACTACGAAACTCTCCACGCACCGCATCTACATAGTGTCAATAGAGTGTTGAGAGGCGAAATTCAACGCCGCGCTTTGTTCTGGTATAGAGCAAGGAAATCAAAATAATTAATTCATCCGTTTCAATTACCACTAATTGAATCCAAAACAAGTAATCAATGATCTCATAAACAATTTATATTCATTAATTCTTGTTAAATCTATGCTAACGCCAGCTGCATCCACGAAAAAGCATGACTCATTGTCACGTTCCGCATAAACCAAGTGGTACAGAGAACGATAGAGAGGGACGGTCGGCCTAATCGTTCTATCCTTAGATTAACACAGGTTGGAGGATATTATTATTCTACTATTCCCTACTTTGATACCACGTGCATTGCATCTAAAATTAAAATATTAAATACTAGCGGCACACTCGCGGCTTCGCCCGCATACTATTTATAATTCTTTTATTATGTTGTATCTGCCAAAAGATAGACTATATAATTTATACAATCAATAATTTTTCATAATTTTGAGAAAGTGGAAGCACTACGTGGCTGTTTACGAGGATAAAAACGGCGGCAAAGGCGGCGCCCCCGCGGTACTAGAGACTATGCTTGCGGCCGTAAACAGAGCTTTGAATTATTTTAATTTTACATTTTCTCGAAAAGTATACGACAAAACTACGTGCTATAAAAGACAAAGGTTATCTTCATTGAATTTACTTGATGATAAGTTTCAATATCTTTGTCGAATAAAAAACGTTGAAATATCACCTTGCAATTTTCAATTATTTGTTGTCACAATATGCCTTATTGCCACTCATTTTTAAGAGATAGATATACGGTGTAGCAGACTTACTAAGAATTGAACCATAATGTTTATAGTCTATAGCACTTCAGAGGAATATAGCTTTCATACAAATATATAAATCCGACCAGTAGTTCCAGAGCTTAGTATTTAAACACGCAAGTAAGCAAGCAAACAAACAAACAAACTTAGCTTATTATATTAGTTTATTCCCCTGAGTGGGGGTCGAACCCACAACTGTTGCATTGTGCCCCAGCGCCCATACGTAATTACCTGCCTTATGTAATTTACTTGTATATTTTAAAAAATTCTTACTTTACTTATCTTAATCTATTATTGTTTTGTTGTGAAGTTATACAATTATAATTACAGATGTATTTTATTTACTTTTCAAATAATTGAGTCTTTTTTGTTTTTAGTAAAAGACTGACTTAGAGTGATAGTAGAGAAAGATTATATTTTGAACAAAGTGGATTCAAACTACATCATACACTCATGGAAATTAATTATTTTCACTAAGGTTATATGATTTACCACTTACACACACGATGTTTTAAGTCCAAGCAGAAAGTACAGAGCAGCATATTAGCACAAGGTTCTCTCTACCTTTCTAAAAAAGGAACTTATTCCCATAAAGTTAAGTAAAGTAAAATACTCTTCATTGTTTCCATACATATTCATTCACACCAAATACTGTACTACAAATCTGTTCAAAATTATAAATAAAATAGCATAATAGGAGGCCTTATTGCTAACTGACCAATCTCTTCTAGGCAACCTTTGGATAGTGGAGAGCATGAATTAAATTGGGAATATTAATATTAAGTATACAAAATATACAAATACGCAAATATTTACATATATCATAGATACATTTATACATAAAAAGATTTTGTAGAAACAGCAAATATATTAATTTAATTTAATCAATTATACTTAAGATTCTCAAATTGTCATATAATATTCCTTCAGTTTTCTTTGAAGATAATTAATGTTTGAGTTTTCCTAATTGTTGTGTGTAAAGTGTCCCGAAAGCAATCATTTTTAACAGAAAAGACTTTTTTTAAAGAAAAAAGAGTAGTGGCAAGGGATTTTAAGAGAGTTTAAAGTGTAATTGGAGCAGAGGGAGAAATCTTATGACTCACATAAAAAAATAAATTGTGATAAGCTAAATTAGATAGGTGAAAAGTGTAAGATGCCATCGTGATGCAGAGGCCCAATGTCTAGCCATGTGACCATCACAATCTTCTCACTCCCTGGACGGCAAGTAATAGCTCATCACCAGCTAAATTTAAAATCATTTGTATACCATATTTTGGCTACTGCAGACCACAAGTGGTTCACGGACCACTAGTTGTAGCCATTTCCGTAGTGGGAATCTAGTCCACAAGCATAGAGTTTACAGTCACACATTTGTGCCTCTGCAATTTTTTGTCTGTGAGTTTGAGCTACCTAATCTCAGAAACAACTTAAATACCATTTTTCCATTCACATGTTTTCATAAACAACAATTTCAAGCTACATCAAAATTAATTTTCTCAATAAATAGACTATAACAACAAAAGAAAAAAGATAATTTGTCTAATAGTACCTGGGATTAAAGTCTAACCAAACAAGTTCTTTAATTATGAAAATAATATAATTATTATACATTATATTATACATATATATAAAATTATGATTTGTTTTATAATTGTCTATGACATGATAAGCAGTTTACAGGTGGAAATAAACATGAAATATTTATTTACTTTTATAATATTTATATTTATAGGCAAACTTTTATTACAATTGATATTAAAATAAGTAAAAATATTTACATTGCCTTTTAATTATGGTGCACAAATACATTAAAAAAGTTGTCAATAAAAACATATTTTTTTATAAGTGACAATGTAACTAAACTGCTTTATTTTACTAAATGCAAACAAAAATCACTTTAAATATAACAAATAATTAGATTTTATTGTAAACAAAAGCTGCAATTTAATAAATATGTTGAGAAAATCACGAAGTTGTACAACAAGACTAGGCCTTTCAACTTAAATATATATATTATACATGTTCCTATCAAAACTTTAATAAGGAATGTAATAAACAATTTTATACTTACTTTTCTAGTAACAACAATATTCCTCAAGCTTATAATTCACTGAAACACGTCATAACATTATAAAATACGCAATTCAACAATAGAAATTATTCTTTGCAGATAATATGGCATTACGCCTCGAGCGATAATACATCAACATGGCGTATCTGCAACCTAAACATATATTTAATATAATAACAATAAAGAAATAATAATTAATGTATTACTTGTTAAATCTAATTAATAATCATGTTAATTATTATAGTATTTAATAAAAATTCACGGCGAAACAGCCAACGAAAAATTGTTTGACAATTGACATTTACGGAACACCACAGGTACGTAATGCAACATTTTTGTGACCTTCAGGTTACCAGAGACTATATAATAAAATAACTTTTTACAATACTAATTAAATAAGCGATAATATTTATATACAATTCAATTTAAATATTAATATTTATTAACATATTAAAATGACAAAATTTTAAATTAAATATATATAATATGTATATACTTAGTTTATTAAAAAATGCCAAAATAAGAACATGATAAAAATAATATAATAAATACTAAAATATATTTATATTTTATTAACGTAGCAAATTATACAATATTTTATTATTGTTACGATGTTACAGTGAATTACAATCTTTATTTACAAGACCACGTGTATCCCCGCTTAAAATAGTCGCGAGATACCCCTTGTTTTTGAAATTACTTTCACAGTTTTGTAATACAAAATGCGTGAAATAGTGCACTTGCAGGCGGGACAGTGTGGAAACCAAATAGGATCTAAGGTATGGAAAAGAAACTATTGAAAATATTTGCCTATACCTAAATAGAAATGGCAAATCTATTTATAATGTTCTGCTCTAAATATCTTGATGAGATCACGGTCCATTGCTTCTTTGAGATGTTTAAAAACAATTTAATTCAAACTGGTATGTTATATTTAATTTATTACATAATAATTTATATAAATTAATCTATTAAGATAATTAGTTAATTATATAACGTTCTCAAATATGAAAATATAATTATTTCTTGAATATTGATAGACTAGGCTACAGTTGTGTATTAGTTTAAAAAAATGTAAAATACATAATATTCATTAAAGAAAAAAGTTTTATTTATTTTTTTAGCGTTGTATCACGAATGCATCGTAGTAAGTAGAGCAACTAGTCTTAAGATATCAACTTCTCTTCCCGCTTTCTTAACTCAACGCCGAACTTTATTTTCATACCACGTTCAGGAAATGACAACATTTTCTCATTCATTACCTTCCCCCAGATAAGAATCAAACCCACAACTGTTGCTTAAAGTCAGACGCTACGCATTGTCAATTTTTTAAAGCTTCACGCTGTATCCCGTACGTAGAAAGGTAGGCAGAGGGAACCTAATGATAAGACACTCTGTTCCCATTGAAACACTTCCGTTCCTCACTTTTCGCCATATTCTGTAGGCATTGTTTGCTAAGCAGTGGCACTGAAAGCCGCGATTTACCTCGTAATCAGAGAATAATGAAAATATTAATTTAATTTCTTCCAATGAGAATCGTACCCACAATCTGTGTCGTTACAGTCGTACGTTTGTGCCCCTGCGCCAAGACTGGATACTTTTTTTTAAGTTTAGTTTTTTTATTATTATTTATTTCGGATGTGTACTGTTTGTCCAATTTCGTGATAATTGCTTAGTTCTGACTAATTAGTTAATAGTTATCCAAATATNTATATATATATATAGCACCCATCCCTCGCTCCCCAAGTGGGTATCGAACCTGCAACCATTGCATTTGCTATTAATCGCTGCACCACGTTGATATCAATTTTGATTGCTATCATTATGGCATTATTTGTATTTGCATTTAATTATAGTTTTTATAAACAAAAAGACTGAGAACTTTCTGTTTGCGTTCCCGTGGGATTTTCGCATTTTTAAATGCCGTTACCAATGTGTTATGTGATCTGTATAAGAAAGTGAATGTAATAAAATAAACAAACCTTGTTTTTATTGGATGCAGTAGAAGTAGAATTGGACGCCGTATCCGCATAGGTATATAGAAGGATAATCAGTAGAAACCTAGTGTTAGGTAAGACACTCCACTTTCCTCGCACTTCCTACTTTCGATTTTTTTTATTTATTTTATTTAAACCGATTTATATAAAAGAAACAATAAATGTTAAGGGAAATTTACCAAAATAAAATACTGAGAACTGCATTTAAATCTTTTTAACTATTTCCGAGATAAGCGTGCACAAACGCACATACAAACCGAGAAAAAAATTAAAAATATTAGTTTTTTTTTAATTAAATATATTTTTAATTTTTTTTTATTTTATTACGTTGATAAATGCCCCCAAAAATAGATTTTTCCTTAGTTATTTCATGTACAGATAGCAATCAGTTACAATTTTATTATAATGTATAGATTGAGGCTGTTAGGGCGTAGCACAGCTTGTGACTGTAAAGCGGTTGTGTTCAATTCGTAATGGGGAGAATTAATTATTTTCATTTTCTTGCTCTATTAATTGGAAAAAGCACGACGCTGAGTTCCACCATTCTACACGCAAGTGTCTCATAAAATGGTCGGCGCGTGGGGAACGGGACGATGTCTTACTAACACTAAGATCCACACTTCAAACTTCCCGAAGAAATCACTGAGTCAAGACTTTTTAAAGTTAACAGACTTTGAAAATGTTCAATGAATAGTTAATGTAAGCGTGATGGTTTAGGGTTCATTCATTTATAATTTAAGTTTATTAAATCCTGCATTTAGCATGACAGTACCCAAGACGATATCCAGTGTCAAGCTTAAGACACTCTGTTCCCGACGAACTGTCCCATTGTCATGACATGACAGGTTAATGGGCTTTGTTTCCTTAATAGAATGAAGAAATAAAAATATTTCATTCTCAAGAAAAATACTTATTTAGAAAACGTATAAAGATTTGAACGTAGCGTGACTCGAAACCGCGCCTCCTGGAAACCGAACAGACGCTCTGACCACTGAGCCATACGTTCTCATCAAGCTACGTCGAAATTTTTATACGCTTGTTACAATTTATTTATTTATTTATTTTATTTATTTTCATTTATATCAAGTAACATAAATTAGGACTCATTTTGTTAGTAACAATAAAAAACTTAAATGTCTATGTTAGTATTTAAGTTGCTTCTCCATCCCACTCGAAATGGGGCAGCAATGGTTCAGGTACACACAATCTAATCTATTAGAAATCATATTTAGGATGCTGTTGGAGCTACTCCGTAGTCTTTGTAATAAGGAGCCACATCTTTTGCGCATAGTAGCGAAGAAACAGTTAACTCTTGCTGTTGCGAACATTTAAGATTTTTGTGAATACCTGGCCCACATAATCGATAAATAAAAACTTGTACAGTAGGCTCTAAACAATGTAATTTTAATACTAGTCAAGCAACGTGCAAACTTGCGAGCCAGCATATTCACCCGCACTGACAACGCCCTTCGTTCTCTTTCAATATCAGTATCTTTCAATATGTTGTTAGTACTAAATAAGTATTTTTCTTTCCTAACACTTTAAAAATCGTTAAAAATATTTCGTTCTCCCCAATGGCAATCGATCCCACGCCACAATTGATTACAGTCAAACAATAATCCTCACCTGACACGTATCTATCCCTCCAGCCTTTTCTCCAGCACACAACTGATGTCTAAGGAAGCCTCCCCAATTTCTGTAACGTTTCATTTTCAACGTTTCGTTGCATTCGTCGTAATCCATTATTGTTATTTCCGCCTTTTGGAGTACTGGCGACAATTCCCGTGTACCTGCAAGGTTTATTTTTTTATACAACTGCCATTCCACAAATAAGAGAAAAAATACTTTTTTATTAAATTCATAATAAATTTGAACTTGCGACTCTTATTTACCGTTCAAGTGCTTTCATTATCATGGGCCGACTTGTAACTGTGTAACTAAATGATAAAAATCTAAAAAACTTAATTTTGCTCACTTATATAACAATAATTGTATCACCATGAAACATGACATGGCAGTGATGTGTAGCTTGGGTAATAGTAGGATAATATTATGTTACGTTGGTCTGATGATGGAGCCAGGATTTGTATAGTAGAACTCTTCAGAGGTTGTCACTCGAACCACGTTTTTTCTATGTAAAAGTTTATCCATACAATTGTATTACGTACCACTGTCCACAATTCCCCAGCCAGTTAGCTTCCCAGTGTCTGGATTATCAAATTTAGTCCAAATACACGCTGGATGAACTTCCCATTTGAATTTGACTGTGTCTTCTAGTTCTATAAGGGCAATATCATAGTACTGACGAGGCGGCTTATAACGATGGTGTGAAATAAATTTGAGGATCCTAGCATCAAATGCATTCTCCCTCTTGAATTTTAAAAAATATAAAATATTGGTTAAGTTATAAATTATTATAGATTAGTAGATTTTTTTAATATTAATCTTTGCAAAGTCTAGCACTGAGTCCACCACTAAACATGCAATATTTCGTAAATTGGGCGGTACGTGAGTAACGGAGTGTTTTACTTTTAACACAAGGTTCCCTCTGCAGTGACAGCGTGCAGCAGATTAATTTTAGTAGCTAACTACTAGAATAATTTCAATAAAATAATTTTATTAAAATAAAACAATTTCTAACTTACGTCCAAAATTCTAGTACTACCAAGTCTGACAATCTTGGGGTGTAAGTCGATGACAGTTTTGTCAGTGCTTGGTACTTTGGAACAATGTGCTGCTGTCACCACAAACTTCTCGCTTATTAAAGATCCTCCACACTTAAAAATCCAAGTACCAATTTTTGCTTTCCAACCAAGAGCACCCTGGAATATAATTTTTTATAAATTGTATTCCATGTCAATACTATTTTAACTTTTTTTGCAACTTCAGCTTCATTAGCATTTTTTTAGCTTCTTTTAGAGAAGGCAGAGAGAATTAGTGTCAAGACACTACGTTCTGTATATTCCGCTCGAATTAACTAAAGCGAAGCCATCCTGACTCCTTGGGTCTAGGGTAGCTCTCATTTATCAGCGTAGGAAAAGAGAGTGCCAGGTGGCACGTGGTTTCTCCGTTATAATTAGTGTCTGACCGATATTGGGGCACATTTTGTTAATAAAAGTAAAGGAAACAAAATCTACCAAGCATTCTTTGGCATAAAACTGGCATTTGACATAAGATAATGAATTGGGTGCCCAACATTATTTATAAACCTTATGTAAAAGATGAGTCTAGTGACTATTTTTAATAAGTGTGTCAAAAGTTTCCAGCCCTGACTATAGAAAAATTAAAAGCAGTCATCTACGAAGGTCTCTCTTTTAAAAGATACTGTATTTGAAAACCCTATGAAAGAATTGAATCTAAAGCATGGCTAAGCTTTTGTATTAATGTAGCTTTTGTATTTGTAGGCAAACGTTTGGAAATAATAAAGTACCAAACTATTCATAATGAGTTGCCAAAATGTTTCGAATTTTTCACAATTAGGAGCTAATATGAGCATTAAATTGTATTTTTTACAATCTTCTAAGGTTACCGGATAGTCAAACTACTATTGAACTTTGATGAAAGATTGTCTTGATTTTTTAAAATATTTTTAAAGTGTTGTTCCACACATGGAAAAGGAAAATACTTACTAAGAAAACGTATTAAAATTTATTCTTTTATATTTTATTTATTGTTTTATACGTTTTCTTAATAATTATTTTCCTTTCCAAAGTGCGGAATAATACTTTAAAAATGTAAAAAAATGGTTAAAAAATCGTAATCGCTCTTGCCAAATGATAATTCTAAATCTCTGTGTAAATCTCTAAATCTTTGGGTATCATATCATCTCCGAATCGCTACAGAAGTTATCCTACTGATTTTAATTTTACAAAAAAATTTTTTTAATTTTTTTGTAAAATTAAAATCAGCTTCACGCACGTATCCCGCACATGTATCCCGCACACAGCACGGTAGGCACAGCAGAGGAAACATGGTGTTAAGACACTCTGTTCCCCATTTTTCATAGAATTTTTCAAAGAATTGCGTGTTGAGCGACGGAAATCAACGCCGGGCTTTTGTCTCGGTGCCAGAGCGAATAAAATATTAATAAATATTATTCATTCCCTCGAGTGGAAATCGAACTCACAACAGTCGCGTTATAGTCACACCCTTGTGCCCTGCGCCTGAAATCTTTGTTGTTGTTACTAGAATCAAATAAAACTTTGACTATTTTTGGGACGTAAATAGTCAACTATAAAAGCCGCTTCACGCATGATCTACATGCATATGACTTTATTACCCGTGGATCGCAATAATCAGCAGAATGACGCCTGACAAGTGCTTAGTTTCGGTACGGCTTACAGACGATTCGGCCATTTTTTGGCCGAAATTGAAAGTGTGACCGAAAGTGGCCGAAACCGAACCTTCAGTCGGTCACTAACTATAGTCTAGTTGCCATTACATAATTTTTACTAATGAAAAATAAGGTTGAAAAATCTCTTTTATACAATAAGATCAGTTGAAAACTAAAGCTTCACGCTATATTCCACAAATAGTAGGATAGGTAAGGGAAACCTATTGTTAAGACACTCCATTCCCCGTTTTCCGCCGAAATCTCGAGGCATTAGATATGTGCTGAATGTCAGGACTCGAAACTACTACTCGCACTAAAAGCTGAGGCTTTGGCTTTTCTTATTTTAATGTTAAAATTATAAACATATTATTAAATCATGTAAGCAATAGTGGCTAAGCCCCATTTGGAAAATATCTCAAGATACACTCATGTTCACAAGATCGTCCATAAACAACTACAAAAAAATTAGTTATAATTTGTTGTGTTATCTAAATGAGCCCCAAATTTTACTATAAACGCGACGGTTGTGGGTTGGATTCTCTCGGAGCCATCGATGCATTAGTCCGTTAGTGGGCGATGGGCAGGCAGGCGAAATATTTTAACACTAGGGTCCTAGTACCGTTTTACGTTGATTTCTAAATAGTGTTTTTTTTTATTATATAATTTGGATAATTACCATATGTGGATATTCTCCTTTGACGGCGTTGAATCCTCCGATTAGATCATACCACGGTTGTTTCGCTACCTCACCTATTGAAATATAAAAAAATATATAAATTTTCTATTTTTGTCTAAGTGTCACTATATATTTCGCATATAACGGGGTAGACAGAGATCCAGTCCGTTCGACGGTCTCAAGCCGAGATTAGAGTCCCGCAGGGGACGCTCTTACCACAGTCGGCATCCTCTCACGCAGCTACATAGTGCTTGCAAATTTTTCCGGTCAATTTACCCAGTGGCGCTGTAAAAGCGAATAAGGCTAGCTGCATTAACATCAAGTTTGAAAAAAAAATGTATGCAAAGACAACCTCGTATTAAGAAACTCCTCGCATCGCCTGAAATTTTACGCATATTATTTATGGTACTATTTCTAGACTCCAATAAGAAGCCAGACCAATCCGATGGGCATTAGCGTATCGAAAGATATTTTCTGAAGGGGCCTTGACATTAGCTTTGAACAGATATGTTCGTGTAAATGTTATTTTTTCAATTTTTCGGGGCAAACTTTGTTGTAAGTAAAATTTTAGTGGTGAGCACGGCCCATCCGGCTCCCCTTCTTCCGACGCTCTTACCGATGGACCAATCATCCTCCCAGATACGATAGAATTTCCATAATTATATTGCAAGTGTCTGGAACAATGCTCACATTAGGCACCCCAGCACTCTGTGTATGTCTGAGAATAATGAGTGGGTACTAAAAGAAATAGTACCGTAAATAATATACGTAAAATTTAAGCTTGCTAGTATTACGTAGTTGCTTCAATTTTAAACAACCTTTAGGACGTCTGGAGAGGCCCACGTAAAGGGTCTGATAATAATAAATATTGTACATTATACTAAAAACATATTTAAATACGAGCGTTTCTACATTAACGCAGGCGAGCGTGGATTTTATGTACCTTTTGTTGGCGCTACCTTTGAAAGATCTACCTCCACTTTCAAGTTAGTAAGTACGCATACTATCTTAACTACATATAGACTAATAATCCTCAAAATTCCAGCTTTGCTAAAACGACGTAGGTCTGGGGGCTCTGGGACCGCAGTGTATAATGTATTTCGTTCAACAAAATAGGTACAAGATAACTGTTTTATCAAGTTGAGGCTGAAATTTCCGTTTTCTATACAATTTTACGGGAGCAGCATATAGGATAAAACATTTCAAACGAATAAAAAAATTAATCAAGATAAATATTATACTTATTTAGAAAACGTATAAAAATTTGAACGTAGCGGTTCTCGAACTCGCGCCTTCTGGAAACCGACCAGGCGCTCTATTTTTTTATGTAAAAGACAAGGCAAGCGAGCGTTCGGGTCACCTGATGATAAGTGATCACCGCCGCCCACGACACCGTGCAACACCAGAGGAGCTGCAGGTGCGTTGCCGGCCTTTAAGGTGGTTGGGCGCCGGAGTCCGGCATTACCTGATGCGAAACGCAGTGGCATAAAGCCACTACTTAACGCCGGTTTTAAATGCCGGGGGTAGTAATGATCCGGTCGAGTCTGCCCATGCGTGTTGCCATTGCTGGCGATGTGACTCTACCACACGTACTTTAGTCGCTTCTTACGACACCACCAGTACCAGTATGATCCTATTCTAGGCCGGNAGATATATATATATATATATATATATATATATATATATATATATATTTATATTTATTCCAAACATTCTGAAATAAATGAAAAAATAATAAAATACTGAAGCACTTACGTTCCCAAAAGCAAGAAAAAAGAAAAAGTTACACCTATATTAATATTAGATAATTTTAAAAATCTGAACTAGCTGAGAGCTGTTTACATCCAATAGTTCTGGTCTCAATTGAAATATTATTAATCGACCTCTTTTATCGAAAAGGAGGAGGTTCTATATTCGTTAACTATATCAACTTCACGCTATATCCCGCACACAGCAGGGTAGGCAGAGGGAACCTAGTGTTAAGACACTCCGTTCCCCACTTAACCCCCCACGTTAACTATATATTTACATACATATATTTATCTGTCGTATTCTCCGTCATTTGTAAACTTTTTCAAATAATAAATATATCTTAAAATTTTAAGATATATTTATTATTTGAAAAAGCTCACTTTCCCATTGGAAATCGAGGGAAACCTTCGAATCTTATAGGCACGCACTATGTGTTTCATATATAATATATTGTTATAATAATCATACATTTGCATCAATCATCTTGTATTCATCATCTTATGACATCACTGAGGTAGTGATGATGGATCTTTGGAGACACAACTCCTCAACGAATAGGAGTTAAGGGATTGTTTTTTTATTATTATAAGAACGCTTGAATGGCTAAGTAGTTTCTTTGTTTTTGTCCATGTTAACTTGTATATTATGTAAAGATTAACTAAATTTATATATATTTTCGTAAAATAGTCCATTTATCGAGGCAGGCTATAGGCTATATCACGTTAATCGTCGCGATCTATCTGCGGTCAGAGTTACCTCCCGCACGTAGAATGTGTCATGTCATGTGTGAAACAACGACTAGTTATTTCTATTTGAGCACGAGAGCGATCTAGCTAAATATATTCTATAAATAGCTTGCATTTGAGGCCAGTCGTAGCGCAAGCGCGTATTTAACCGCGACAGGCCGTGGGTTCGATTCCCACTCGAGGAAATGATATATTTAATATTTTCATTTCTTCGTTCTGGTGTCTAGGTAAAGTGCGGCGTTGAGTTAGGTATCTTGGGCTCCCAGCCCTGCATGCAGAATACAGCGTGAAGCTGAAAAAAACTACTTACTAATTTCGCTTATACGACGTCCTGGTGAACTAAAATCGGGCATTTCAGAAGCGGTCTCATTGCATATATCGTCGGGAAAGATCACCCTAACTTCATTGTAAATGCTCTGTGTTAAATTTAAAATTATTTAAATTTTAAAAGATTATTCAAATAGAATATAGCGTTATTCGCGACTTTAATCGCGTTGATATCAATAAATTATTGTCTATAAACATTAAAAAAATATTTATTTAGCTTAGCGCTGTACTATTGTACCCTGCATATAGCAGGGTAAGCATATAGAACCTGAAAACCCAGTGTTAAGACATTCCGTTCCCCATTAAGACACTTCCGTTTCCCACTTTCCACCCAATCCACACGCAATGTCTAAAGAAGAGAGCAAAGAAAATGGAAATTATTTACATATATTCATTCCTCCATATAGGCATGAAGCCTATGGACGTTTAATCCCACTCAAGGACACTATTCCATTGCATCACGCCTGCGATGAAAATTAATATAATAGAAAAATAGAAATTAACTCCTTATTACCTTACCGTTTCTTTCTCATAGTCCAGTGATGTGACTCTTGAAACGTAACCTGAATTAAAACAATGATAAAAATATTATATTATTTTTGATAATTAAAAACCCCCGACACGAAAAATAAACAAACAACTATAAAGTCATGGCTAACAATAATCTCGATTAAGACGCATTTCAAACAAAAAAAATAAATCGAAATCAGTTCCTCCTTTTGGGAGCTACGATGCGCCACACAGACGCACAGATACACACGTACACAAAAAATAACAACAATGTAGGAAATTAAATATTAAGATTTTTCTATGAACAGACATTTATTCCTACAGTTGTTTAAGCAAATCTACAGTTTTAATAATTTCTCACGAAACGCGGTGTTGAGTTAAGTCACTCGCTGTATCCTGAACATAGCAAGGTATGCAGAGGATACCTTGGAATTTTATGTCAAAACACTCTGCTCATTAAGATACTTCCATTGCCCATTTTGTGCCGAATTCTTAAGGCATTGCATTGTTGAGTTCCAGAACTCCGCGCTTTGCCATCAGGGCAAGGAATTGAAAATATTGAATATTTCAATCCCCCGAGTGGGACTCAAACTCTCAACACACACACTTGGGCGATGCGTGGGAAACTGATATTAAAGTGGTTTTCACTAATTTTGAATGGCGGAACTCAACGCCGCGCAAATAGAATGGAGATAAATAAGTATTATCTTTGACTTTTGACCTTTTGACATCTTATATTTATATTATTATAGAATAATGGGTCCTGCGTAGTTTCGCCCGCTTATTTTTATTTAATACTATCGACCCCCTCGCGGCTTCGCCCGCTTAAACATTCCTGTTTTAATATACATATTATGTATGTTTGCAGCCCACTTATAATTTCTTAAGTGAAAATTTTAAAAAAATAATATAGAGGCCGGTCGTGGCGCAGAGGCAAGAAATGTGACTGTAAACACGACTGGTTATGGGTTCGATCCCCACTCGAGGAAATGAAATATTTATTTAATTTTATATTTCTGTTTCTTCGCTCTAGTGTCCAGGCAAAGCGCGGCCAGTTTGAGTTTCGCCACTCAACACGCAATGCCTCCAGAATTCGGCGGAAATTGGGGCACGGAGTGTCTTGACACTAGGTTGCTTCGGTTCCACTAGGTTCTAGGTTCCGTTCTCCCTACTCTGCTGTGTGCGGGATACAGCATGAAGCTGATATTTTTTTTTAGCTACATGCTTTACCCCGCTAGGGGTACCCAAAGAGAACGGTGCGCCAAACGTCAACCGAGGCCCCCCTTACCACTCTTACCACTTATCACTATATTTTTTTTAAATTATTAAAACCCTCTTTTTTAGTTCTGGGAAATTATTTCCGACGAGCATGGCATCGATCCGACCGGACGGTATGTTGGGGACAGCGAGTTACAACTGGAAAGGATTCAAGTATACTACAATGAAGCTGCGGATGGTAAGTACTTCCAAATAGTATTTTTGTTAAACTTTTGCTTAAGCTTATTGTTATATTACAGCCAAATTATACAAAAACTTTATATAAATTGTAGCTTTTGTGCTTTTCTGGTGTATAAGTTACGTTATCGTAAAGTTTCATCTATATCCGTTAAGCAGCTTTTGCTTGAAAGTGAAACAAACGTCTATCCTCACAAACTTTCACATTAAGATTTTCGTGACGTTTTCCTTATTATTATTTAACAGGCAGTAGATTCGTTCCACGTGCTGTTCTCGTGGACCTGGAGCCAGGGACCATGGATGCCATCAGATCGTCTTCCTATGGGCAGCTCTTCAGACCTGACAACTACGTTTTTGGACAGAGTGGAGCTGGTAAATTATATTTTAAAAGTTATCTATACTATCTATACTTCTATACGGAGTATGTATACTTCTCTAATTTAATAGATGTTATAAAGTGGAAGAGTATCTTTGGTTGAACCGATAACCTATGGTACTACTTGTTTTGCTTTTTTTGTAGCTTTACGCTGTATTCTGCACATAGCAGGGTAGGAAGAATGAACTTGGGGATCTAGTGCTAAGACACTCCGTTCTCCATTAAGACACTTCCGTTCCCTGCTTTCCGCCGAACTCAACGTCACACTTTGCCCCGATACCAGAACACGTAAGCCAAATAAATAAGCCACGTAAGTCAAATAGAAAATTACCTGATTGGAAATCGAACAGCCGTCTCTTTTATATATCTTTTATATAATCGCAGGCATGTGCCCCTTATACTTAAACCCCCTTCTCCCTTGAACGAGATCAATTTCGAAATCATTAGAGTACATTTCTTTTAAAACTATAGCTTATTTCGTGAGTGCTAAATAATGATGATTATTCACCAATTTTGATTGAAAATAAACACTTTTATTTGAATTTGTTTGTAATTCGTATACAAGTCGATCAACGATGACAAAAGTATTATAAAAAAATCCCACATAAAAGGTGCCTTTATCGTGGGGTATTTAGTTCGATTCTTGTTAGACCAAACTTTTCTAAAGTGATAAGCGTAGAGGCGAAAGTCGTATGGTTAAATACCGTAGTGGAGGAAGGGAAACATTGGTGGATATGTGATAATAATTTCGATGTAGCTTGACAAGGACGTATGGCTTAGTGTTCAGAGTGCTTGGATAGTTTTGAAGAGGTGCGGGTTCAAATCTCGCTAAGTTAAAGTTTTTATACGTCACACACGTTCACACATAGGTAGAGATACAAGTAAAGATAATAAAATGAAAAAACATAATATTTTAATACATTTCAGGTAATAATTGGGCCAAAGGTCACTACACAGAAGGTGCTGAGCTGGTTGAAGCAGTGATGGACGTGGTCAGAAAGGAAGCCGAGCCTTGCGACTGCTTACAAGGTGAAAATATGCTGATATGATATATTATTTTATCTTCACACTATATCCCGCATGTAACAGCGTAGGCAGAGGATTTAACACTCTGTTTCCTACTCACCGCCGAATTTTCGAGAGAAAATGAAAATAATTAATTTCGCCGAATGGGTATCGAACCCACAACTTTCTCATTTACAATAAGATGCTGTGCCGCTGCGCCACGACGACCTCAGGACAGCATGTTATTCAACTCCAACAATATCTCATACATACAGTTCAAACTATTTTTTTTTAGGATTCCAATTAACCCATTCCCTTGGTGGAGGAACTGGATCTGGTTTGGGGACGCTACTCCTGAGCAAGCTCCGAGAGGAATATCCTGATCGTATCGTCAATACATTCAGTGTTACGCCTTCTCCAAAGGTACAGTACGTTGAATTTAGCGGTTAATAGCTGCGTAGATTTCATTTCAGGATTTTTTCTTACTTTTGAAAGTCTAAGTAAAGTCTAAAAAAATTAAAAGAGACGTTGTATCAATTTCATGATGGTAGGCTTAGGGAGAATTTACAAAACAAAATTTACAAACTTTAATCTGCGGGCGTATAAGTAGGTAGATACACTCATCTCTATATATAATAAGACAGTAAAAATATTTTGTATGTACATTTAGTAATTTTGACTGAAATGGATAGAGAGACACTTAAAAAGAATAATAGAAAGTAAAAGTAAAGTTTTTTTGAATTTCTTGTCTGTCTGTTTGTCGATATATTTATGTCCGCATTTTTCTCTGAAAGTACTAAACCGATTTACTTAAAAGTTTCACCAATTGCTTTGTTTTAACTCAACTTAACTACTAAAGTTTGGTTCATCAAAATCGGTTCATTAAAAAAAAGTTATCGTCATTTGAATGAACTCAAGGCATTAGTTTGCCTGCGAATGTTATATAGCAATCGCGCTGGTAAGATTCCTGGCTAAAGAATGACATTCGAAACGTCTTGGTTATATGACTGTTGATAAAAATATATATTTTTGAAGCACTATTATACAATATTTTATACAATAAAGTAAACAAAATTGAATTGTTAGTGGAGATTACCTTCATAAATCATAACAGTTAAGTTTAAATCGTAATTAATTCAACACAGAGATAAAGAACGATTTGATCTTCAAAGAGATATCAAGCAAATACATAGATTTTTTGGTTCGTTCGTTCGTTTGAAATAAATCTATATAAAAATGCCTAAAAACATCCTTTCTACGTGTACTCTGTAATAACTACATATTTACCAATTGTACATTTAGCTAATAATATGTGTAACTAATTTAAAAACTGTACAGGAGTTAATATGCAAACATTACAGTTATTTTACAAAGAATATTATGAATCCTTACCCAAATCAATAATTTAACATTTAAGGCTGTTTCTGAAGCAGTACATTAAATTATTAAGTGACATCAGCACATTTAACAGAGCTTTAAAAAACATAACATAGGTAAAAAGAACGTAATGTTACAAAAATATATACATATAATAAATAATTAGCTTTATGTATATTTTATGAATATCAAATATCAACATTGGTCGTATTTTTTAATTCGAAACAATCAAAAATTCTTATAGAAATTATAATAATGTCGTAAAAAAATCATATTAGAATATTACAGATTAAAGTAATAAAAAAATCATATTAGAACTCATTATAGTTGTCAATCAATTCTGCTTATTAAATCAATAATCATGTATTTTAAGCGGGCGAAACCGTAGGCGGCCCGCTATTTATATATAAAAATGAGTGTATAAAATATGCTTGAAATATTAAAAGAAATGGAAACTTACAGTACAAACAAATGAAAAAATCAGAAAAATGGAAATTTATAGACTTACATCATAGAAAAAAATATATATTTCTTGTCAATTTGCTTAATTTCAATTATTGTAAGTTTACGAATTTAATACAAAGTGCGATAAAAAAATTCACAATCAATCGCTTATAAGATCTTTTGATTGCGTTTACTTAGAAGGCTAAATTTTTCTCTACTTTAAGGGTCCGTAGATATGGATGTCTTGAGATAAATTATGTTGGCAGACAGATATATATTCAGTCACTCAAAATACAGATAAACAGACAAAAAGTGATCCTATAAAGATTCTGTTTTTTTCTTTAGAGGTATGGGACCATAAAAAAAAAATCATTTTCTTTTGTCAGGTGTCAGACACTGTGGTGGAGCCCTACAATGCAACTTTGTCCGTACACCAGCTTGTTGAAAACACTGATGAGACTTTCTGTATAGACAACGAGGCGCTCTACGACATCTGTTTCAGGACACTCCGCCTTGCATCACCCACTTACGGCGACTTAAATCACTTAGTTTCGGTGAGTAGATAAAAAAACTATATTTTTACTTATTTAGAAAACGTATAAAAATTTGAACGTAGCGGGACTCGAACCCGCGCCTCCTGGAAACCGACCGACCTGGTCGGTTTCCAGGAGGCGCGGATTCGAGTCACACTACGTTCAAATTTTTATACGTTTTCTAAATAAGTATTTTTCTTTCCTAAGTGTGGAATAACACTTTAAACAAAAAAATGTTTAAAAAAACTATATTTTTATTTTTTGTAGTTATGAAATTAAAATGACCCAATTTTAAGAATAAGATCCCAGTGCTACTGAATAATCATGATTTCAAAATCCCCTTCCATAATCTTTTTATTATAATGTAATGTTTCTTTTTAATATAATTTTCTTTACTATATCAACTATAAAATGAATAAGAGAATGAGTAAATGAGTGAATAATAAATAAATTAATAAAAAATACAATGATTTACTTGCCCTAGTCCTTAAAAAAGTCACCAATAAATTAGTGAACCAAGAAATTAAAAAAATCGAGTTATAATATAAATACTAATAGAATAAATATAATACAAGGAATTGAATACGTCAATGAAAGACTTAATGAGTGTCACTCATTTAGTCTTTCATTGAGTGACTGAATAAGTAAATAACCAAACTATATACAGCCCGGTGACTAAAATTATCAAGCCTGACAATTTATGTCTGATAATATCTTCATATAAGTGTTCCCGAGAACACTTATATGAAGATATTATAACATGAGGTTTATTTATAATTATAATTTATAATGTGTGAACGAAAGAGTAGACAAATCAGTTAATCAATGAGTGAATCTATGAGTTTTTTCATTCAAAGATTCCCTCATAGATTTACTGAAAGATGTATGAACCTAGAATAGAGTAGTAGGAAAAGCAGGTGGAGACCTCGGTTGACCTTCCAAAAGACAGTATCGATGATACTGCAGGAAGGTCATGTAAAAATCATGAAGAGCCTCCCAGAGGATTTGTATAAAGATGTTGATGACAGTGGATGTGGTGGTAGAGGTATATAGAGACTAGAGCGCTTGGAGCTCTGTTCTCACAAAAAAAATAGGAATAGGCAAATGATTTATAAAACAAACTAAATTTAATTTTTAACCCCTAGCTAACAATGTCAGGAGTGACCACGTGTCTCCGGTTCCCGGGACAACTAAACGCAGATTTAAGGAAGCTGGCGGTCAACATGGTGCCTTTCCCGAGGCTACACTTTTTTATGCCTGGTGAGTGAAAAAAGGTCCTTTATTCCCAGTTCTTTGCTCTGGTTCCTCTCAGGTAACCTTAGTGAACCCGAGATAAACTATTTGACATTCAAGAAATTAAGCATATATGTATGTATAGCCAAACTGATTGAGTTGTTTTTGTTTCCTTACTCGGTAATCACAGGCAGACAGGTGCGTGGGTAACGGAGTTTCTTAACACTAGGTTCCATCTATTTACCCTGCTGTCCAGGCTGAAAAAAAATTCTCTGTCCTCAAGTATCATTAAGTATTATTTAGCTTAGAATATGTTTTATATAATTGTATAAATTATTATTACTTATTTTCAGGATTCGCGCCACTTACAGCGCGGAACAGTCAAGGCTATAGAGCACTGACCGTGGCTGAACTGACACAACAGGTTTTTTTTTTACTTTTCAGGCCTAATTTTTTGTTACTAAAAATTCTGGGATGGGCACCAGACTGTTCTGGGGTAGACACGCCCCTCCTAATCATATCCTTTTTTAAGTAAATGTAGAAATACGATTTTTTTTAGGAAATTATGAAACCGTAGAGCTGATCTGATCTGACAGACAGGCAGCCAGGAGGACAACAAAGTGATCTTATAGGGGTGCCTTTTCTCATTAAAAGATATGGGACTCTAAAAGAGTGCATTTATTTAAATGTTACATTTTTAATTTCTCTGCTATGGCCTGTGACGACAGTTAAACTTGTAAACATATGCACATAATATAATAGTATTGATAATAAATAATCTATGAACAAACGATTACAATATTACAAACTATTTAGAAATACATATTACAACTTTGAATGTTTCAAGTAAATTATTTTTTTTTTATGGGCACAAGCGTGTGATTGTAAACGCAACAGATTGTGGGTTCGATTCCATCTTAAGGGAATAAAATATTTAATTTCCTCGCTTTGGTAGCCAGACAAAGCGTGGCGTTGAGTTCCACCACTCAATACGCAATTCCTCAAGAATTCAGCAGAAATATCTTATTGGGGAACGGAATGTCTTAACATTAGGTTCCCACAGCTTACTCTGCTAAGTGTGAGATACAACATGAACAATTTAAAATATCATTTTCTGATTTCTATTATCATTTTTAGATTTCCTGTCATAATTATGTAGCATATTTATGTCATTCAAGATGTTCAGTCCAGTGAACATGATGGCGGCATGTGATCCTCGACACGGCAGATATTTGACAGTGGCCGCGATATTCAGAGGCCGGATGTCCATGAAGGAGGTCGACGAACAAATGCTGAGTGTCCAGGATAAGAATAGCAGGTAAGTGGTAGTGGGATCGATTTGAGGAAGAGATTTACTTTTAAATGGGGTAGGCAGAAGCTAAGTAAAGCAAGCAAGCTTTTTCCCTATAACAACTTATCAAGGAAGACAGAGAAGACGTAGTACTAAAACCGTCTGTTCTGCACTTTGCGTCCAAATTCGAGGCAATACGAAATTTTTCGATTGGCAGAAATTAAACGCTGTGCTGTGTATTGCCTAAGAGACCAATATAATTAATATTCACAAGTGCAATCGAACGCACAGAAATCGCTTGTACAGTTTGATGCTGTCCCTCTGCGCCACTATATCCTCATATATTATATAATTAATTAATACATACATTAATCAATAATTCCAGTCATGCGCTTAAAAAACTACTTATAGGCTGTTTGGCGTACAATAATTATAATTTAAAAATGACAGGCCAGTCGTGGCGCAGGGGCACAAAGTGTGACTGTAAAACCGATTGGTTGTGGGTTCGATCCCCACTCGAAAAGATCAAATATTTACTTAAATTTATATTACCTCTGGTGTTGAAGCAAAGCGCGGCTTTTAGTTCTGCCATTCAAAAAATTTCACCGACCCTGCTGTGTGCGGGATACAACGTGAAGCTGATTTAAAAATGACAAGAATGTCCGAGGTTGTGAGTCCAAATCCACATCGAAAGATTTTTTCTCTATAATAAATACCTATCAGGCAAATAAATATAACAGGCCGTCGTGGCGCGGCGACGATAACGGTGACAGAAGTGGCAGTGAGTTCGAGTTCATAAGGGGGTAAAGAAGGGGGCGTGACGTTGGCTTACTGACGAAACACGTCATTCAACACGCCAATGTCTCGAAAATTGAGATCAAAGTAGTATTTTAACACTAGGTTCCTAGTGTTAAAATACTACTTAATACTGCCTAGCCTGCAGCATATGCGTTACAGCGTGAAACGTGAACATTTCAAACAAAAACTAGTACATTTTTGTTGCGTGGCGGAACTCAACACCGTAATTTGTCTTGTTACAGTGCGGGGAAGCAAAAATAATCCATTCCCCCCACTGGGAAATGATCCCACAATCACACTAGGCAGAATAAAATATTTTAATTTTCATTTCTTCATAAAAAAAATAAACTGTAGCACTTTATTAAGTTACTCCAACCAACACACAATGTTTCGACAATTGAACGGAGTGTGGGAAACGGAGTGTTTTAACACTAGGTTTCCTTTCCCTACCATACCATATATCAAATATGGGGGATACAGTAGTAAAAAATAGATATATGTTTTTCATTTATTTTTTCAGTTATTTCGTAGAATGGATACCTAACAACGTGAAGGTGGCTGTATGCGACGTGCCACCACGAGGACTTAAGATGGCCGCTACTTTTGTCGGCAACTCTACCGCTATACAAGAAATATTCAAACGTATATCTGAGCAGTTTACACTTATGTTTAGACGGAAGGTTAGTTTTGCATTTATATCTTATTTTATACTACAGTACGACGGATGTGTCATGGCTGCCTCCAAGTTAGGCTTTCTGAAACTTTGAGCATTGGTCACTCGCACTCGAGAAGAAAATAATAAGAAATAAGATAAAAAAACAAAATTAATCTACGCAGCCCTCTACATCAAAATTATTAACGAATTACAGTCTTCTTCGACGAATTGACTATCAAACATATTTTTTTTTTAATAGGAAAATATATCATATTTAGTCGGTTACTTCAACTCACAGTCGATACCTGAGGTCAAAGTTACCTTCCGTAGTTTTTTCCATTTGACCACGCTGGCGAGCATGTAAAAGATATTTTAAAATAATATAAGAATATTCCCAGGCTTTCCTTCATTGGTACACCGGTGAAGGTATGGACGAGATGGAATTCACTGAAGCGGAGAGTAACATGAACGACCTTGTATCCGAATATCAGCAATACGAGGTAAATATATTTATAAGTACTTTAAATTCTTTGTGTTTATATGTAGCTGAAGAGGGAAGATATATGTATCTATACATATACATAGTGGAAGTGTCAGCACCACTTTAAATGAAACTATAGTTAACTAACTACTCCATAAAAGCCTAATACAATTAATTTTTTTTTTCCCTAAAAATGATAAAGTGTTTTTTTCAAACAAAGTAAATCATAAAATTGTGGTTTTATAATAAAACGCCATTTATCAAGAACGACGCACGCACACATAAACCTATCAAAGGGAAACTGTCGCATACCCCTCATTCCGAAATCAAGTCGTAGGTATTGGTGGCAAAGTTCAAAGTTGTTTAATCTTTGCGTAACTGCGTCACACGAAATACAGATATGGATAAACATCGTGAAATGAAAAAAAATCCTACGTCTAAACTGTTCAGTTATTTTGATTAATTTCTTTTTATATGGGTTTGAAATATTTTACCCTATATGCTGTTTCCGTAAAAGGAGCGAGACCTCTTCCAACCTGTATATATAAAACTGTTTAAATTGGTAATTGACATACAACGTGCAGACGAAACTACTGGACAATAAAATAGAAAAATTGAAATTAGTTGTATGTTTGTTAAGGAGTGTAGGGAAGCACGAGAAGAAAAAATGTCATGTTACGTCTAAAAGTGCAAGTAAACAAAGTTAAGGGTAATCGGAAAAATTATTTAATTATTTTAATTTCATTGCTATGGCCAAAAGATATTGATCACTTAATTTTGTTACATCAATGTCTCGAATTCAAGCGGAAAGAGGAACCTACCCCCTATATGCGGAATACACCTAAAAAATGTCAATAGCACGGCAGGTGGAGCTGGGCAAAGCCATGTTGGGCAAAATTTTCTGTTTTGTCCGCACGCGCTGGGTCTAGTTAAAGTTCAATCTATGCACGTGAATTCCATAACGTTCCATAGCTTAACTCTATGGGACACATTTTGACCATTTACTTAAAAACTATAATTACAATTATCACCAAAGTTCGCTATGACCTCCATGTCGTCCACAACGCTTCTGCAAAATTTCAGAGCTGTAGGTTTAACGGTCTAGGAGGAATATCATTGCAACGCAACACACTTTTGACCAGTAAGAGCTTTGCTTCGCTCAGCTCAATGATATTTTTAACATACATAATGTATGCTACATATATTTCTGAAAATCTCTATAATAATTAAATATTATTAATGATTTTTGTTATTATAATAAATGTTTAATTAACTCCTAATTAGTGTATTTTATTTAAAGGAAGTAGGCGTAGACGACGAATTCGATGAGCAAGAAGAGGAAGTAGCACCTGAAGATTATACTGAAGAATAAATAAATATAATAATTTATTTACCCCTTATTTAACCCACCTGAATTAAATGCTTTCTGTTTTTGTCTGTACAAAGACAGTATTTTTTTCTTCTATTTGAAAATATGGTTAAAACTGTATTTAGTTTTTTTTTTATAAATTTTATTTGTATGTTGTTGTTATCTTTATTTGTGACCATGACATAAGAAAAGGCGGCTAAATATGAAAAAATATTATATTGTCAATTATATTCAATAAAATACAAATATCTTTTATATATTAATACATAAGTATAATATAAAGATCTATAAAAGTTTTACATCATTTTGAAAAATTAAAATATAATATTGAAAGTATAACTTTTGTTTCATTTTTTTTGCTTAGAATTAATCTTAAAACTGTTGTAACTTGTAATCTTATAGTTTAACTAACTTTTTCCTGTGGCTTTGCCTGTTTGGTAAAACGGAAATCGCAGGTGTAGTAGGTTTTATAGACACAATTAATGTAATATAGAAATAAAGTATCCAACATAAAAAGAATTTTCAATTCGAATCAGTAGTTCCCGAGAAGAGCAGGATCAACCCAACAATTTTTTTTTCTTTAAGCTTATATATTAGATAAATGAAATCTCTGATCAAGAAGAAATTAGAGGCCGCTGCTTTGTAGGGAAAAGCGTGAAGCTGCTTTTATAAAATCTATATACCATATCATATAGCATTGTGTTAAGATATTCTGTTCTCCACGCACCAACTAATTTTCAAGACCAGATTGTGGTAATGAAAATAATGAGTTCCCCCAAGTGAGAATCGAACCCACAATCCTTATTAACGGAAAATAAAACCTCAAAAATTATATTAACCTAGATTTTTTATTAAAATTAAACTCAATTTTATTAAGAGGTTTTTGCGAAACACTTCTAACAACTTCTGTTCCAAACTTATTATAATTTAATGCATCATCTATATTAGATATCACTTCATTTTGTACATTAGTACAATCAATTACTTCTAAATCTTGAATAGAATTTTCTAGAATTGAATTTATATTACAATTCTTTTTATCAATTTTCTGTTTCTCATAAGATACCTCAGGGCCTATTATTGTAGTATTTAATTTAGCCAAATTAACATTACTACAATCAATTACTTCTAAATCCTTTATATAATCATCGGGAACGAATTTTTTATTAGAATTTTTATTTAAATTCACTTTATCATTTTTCCGTTTTTTAAGAGGTATCTGAGGTCCTATAATAATAGTATTGACTTCACCCATATTCATTTTGATTGGTTCCATTTTTTCTTCTAAAATTGGCACAGACTTAACAATTTTAGTCTCATTTTTTAGATTTTTTAAACGAAATAACACATTTTCTTGTCTTTTTAGTAATTTTATTCGAGTTTCTTCAATTGTTTCCATTTCAGGTGCATAAGTTACATGTAATAGGGCACCATAAAAGTTATTTGTGTCTAACATTCTTTTAGCGAGTCTTGCCGATTGTATTTTCTCATATTGAGCGTGATATGTATCAGTAAATACTTCGGCGGAGTGATTTTTTGATATGTTGAATTGTAATAGTTTACCTGTAATATATAAAATATGATTGATGATGACGGCGTCAAATGCAAATAGCATTTGACGCCGTCACACGCGTCCGATTGTAAACGCGACAGTTGTGGGTTCGATTTCCACTCTGGTAAAGAGGCAACCGCGGCGTTGAATTCCATTGTGATTTATAAATTATACATTATTAGCTAAAATATAATATTAGTTATTGTAAACACATCCATACTCGCAAACTTCCATATTTATAATAAGGATAATATTACCAAATTTCGAAAATTGAGCCTTAGTCTCTTGCCTCAAGGAGAGTGACGGTACACCAAATATTAAAAGATGGTTTGACTCTTTTGTTATTGAATATACCTGAAAATTTAATTAAGTTCAGTTATAATAATTGGCAGACTTTGTTATTCTGACTTTCGGTATTGATGATACTGGAGGAGGTCACGTAAAAAGCATGAAGATCTCCGATTTGTTGTTTTTGTTGTTGTATTTGTATGTGCGGTATATGTGTGCGTACCTAATGTCCAGAACCAGAAATTTTCTGCCTAATCAGATTTTGACCTATTTTAAAAATCATCAAGTAGCTATACCTTATTCACAAAGACATGAGATAAAGGTAAACAAACCAAAAAAAGTTATTTTATAGGTCACAATTGGTAGAGCCTATATTAATACTAGTGGGCGCGCGCAGCTTCGCCCGCTTATTTGCACTCTTAGGGGTGAATTCTAAAAGAAACCACGAAACACGTGTTCAATAAAATATTTTTAATATTCTGCATTTAAATTTTTATAAAAATCGGTGGCTATTTAAAGATTTTTCCATATAAACTTTCAACCCCTTATTTGAACCCTTAGGGGGTGAATTCTAAAAAACCATGAAATACGTGTTCAATGAAATATTTTTAAGAGTCTGTATTTCAAATTTTTCAGATTTCAGATTTTTATAAAATCGGTGCCAATTTAATTTTTTTTTCCATACAAACTTTCAACCCCAATTTCATCCCTTTAGGGTTAAAATTTTTCAAAATCGCTTCTTAGTGGATGTCCAGATTATGAAAATAAACATCTGTCCAAATTTCACGTTTCTATCATCAGCGGTTAGGACTGTGCGTGCATCTTACCTCAGTCAGTCAGGTACATATCCTTTTATATATAGATATTAATATAGTGTGACGCAGGGGACAAGTGTGACTGTAAAATCAACTGATTGTGGGCTCGATACCCACTCGAGAATATTTACTTACATTTATATTTTCATTTCTTAGCTCTGGTGTCTAGGCCACCACTCACAACACAATGCCTCCAGAACTCAGCGGAAAAGAAAAAAGAAGTGAAGTGAGGAGTAGTGTGTCTTAACACAAGTTTCCCTCTGCTACCCTGCCGGGTGCAGAATACAGCGTGAAGCTGATTTAATTTAATTTTTTTATAAATATAGTACATTAAGTAAAAAAAAGATTTATGGATGTAAATAATATTATTGAACAATGTCTATAAAATTTATTAGTTAATAATAATTTTAATTTTAATTGGTAATGAAATTATTATTATAATTATGTTTTCTCTTATAAGTGAAAAACAACAAATATATTAATCAAAATTAAAGATTGTTTTTATATTTAAAACCAGATACTTTGTAAGAATTAAATTTCAAATCAAAAATATTTTTATTTACTACATTTAACGGTAAACATGAGTAAACCTGGACCAAATTAAAAAGTTACATAAAAGTTTTAGAAACAGTATTTCTTTGTTTTCTGTGTTTCTGTCTCATGCCACAATGAATAGAACAAATAGCCAATGTGATGCAGTGGGACATGTAAATATTGCATTTTATCGTACTTTTAAAATGTTTCCTTTTTTTATTGTTATTGTTCTAATATAACTTGTACACTTGGTACTGGTAGATTAAATTATTTTCATTTGTCTGCCCTGACAAGCCAAAATGTTGCCTCCCGCCACTCCGCCGTCTCGACATTCGGGCGGGAAGTAAAGAACTGAACGTCTTAACATGGTTCCCTCTATCTATTACATGATCAAATAGTTATCTATTTCTTTTCTGATCTTTCAATGATTATTTTATACCTTTACAGCTGTAAGCTTCCTTCCTTGTCTATAAGGCAGTCTTGTTGTACACAAAGATTTTTGTTCGTGATGCGGCAGTAATATCTTATTTTCTTCCATTTTTATACAATTTATAAAATATACAATTAATTATAAAATATATAAAGACGGGGCACGCTCAAAATTGATATATATTAATTATTTTATTATTATTTTGTTTTAAATTGCCGTGAAAATTGGCAAAACGAACGTTGTTTATTTTGATGGTTAATGTCAATTTTAAATGTCAAAGTCAAGTTAAGCTTTTTATATTGTCATTAGAATTATGCACAGATTATATGTCATACAGCTATTCTTAACACATGTTCGTGTAGAGTAACTCCAATATTAATAAAAATATTTAAAAAAAAAAATATTACTCTACCTACCGCCAAAGCATTCCACACGCATCGTCCAACTGTAGAAACATTGCGTATTGAGAGGTTTTTCTTACTACCGATCGAGGAAATAAAAATAATTCATTCCCCCTCATAGGAATCGAACCCAATCGTCTACAACTTGGCGCTATGCTGCTGCGCCGCGACGGTTTAGGCGATGGCTAACAAAAATATTTATTTTTACTATTTTTAAAATTTACGGTTAATTTATTATTAAAGGTCAAGAAAAGGAGATAAAATTATAGATTATCCCACTGTGGTGATCGGAATGTCTTAACACTAGGTTCTTCCTACTCTGCTATGCAGGAAAGCGTAAATGAAACAAAACATGTCAAAATAAGTTATATTAGAACAATAACAATAAAAAAAGGAAACATTTTAAAAGTACGATAAAATGCAATATTTACAGTTAAAAATGTTTTATTATATATTTTAGCTTATGGAATAAAATATACCACACAATATATTATAAATGTTATCCAATTAATATTATAAATGTGAGTTTGTGAAGTTGTATATTTGTTCCATTTTCAACACGATACTACAGAACGGATTTAAATGAAACTTCAGCTTCTATATATCGCTTATATATATCACAATAACACGTAGGCTACAATTTATGTAAACATTTTGTGTAATTTGGCTATAAAACTCCAATACGATTAAGTGAGCGAAGTCACCTTTGGAACGCTAGTAATAAATATCGGAATAAATTATTAAAAATTCTTTAGTTTTCGCGATTTTCGAACGTATTAAATAAAATTCATTCAAATGAATGTGAATAATTTGTATGCAACGATTTCGCCCACGTTATTAAATGAGTATGACACATTCTAAAGACTTTTCCAGTTCGAACCATCAGTTCCCGAGATTAGCACATTCAACCAAACAAACTCTTCAGTTTTATAATATTCAATACATAAAGCCCTAGATATTTATTTTAATTATTTGTGTGGTATATGGTACAGTTTAAAATACATAATAAATGATATTTTTTCTTTATACAGTCGATTATCCGGATTTTCGTTTATCCGAATACTTAATGAGGTTGCCAGTGTATTAAAAAATTGTACGTTAAAATCTTATATATTAATATATATTTATTATCTGTTTATTTTATATTTCAACTTTTTTCTTCATAATTCTCTGTTTTCATATCATTTAGGCCGAGTTCTTCGTTTTGTTCATACGATCTTTCATAACGAGTTACTTTGAGTCCTGAAATAAAGAAAAAAATACTAAATGCCGAAATAAAAAATCTGAAAAGGTCTTCTTTTTAATGGTTAGGCGAAGTAGATGTAACTTTTTTATGAATAAATGAAAACTATATGTTTTAAATAATTTAAAAAATAAAGAAATAAACACGTTACCATCATCATACATCTCGGGATCGTCGTTCAAGTTCTGCACATACGAGTTGCCCGCCGGATCGTCTAAAATCAACGTGATGGGACGTTTGCCTTGTAGTACTTCTTCTAATTTGTTTATAAATCTGAAATTATAGAATAGAATATTTTATAATCTTTTAAAGTGTTTGCTCACGCTTAGGAAAGACAAAAATCTTTTTTAGAAAACGTAAAAAAAAATATTATAGATAGCGGTATTTGAACCCGCAAGTCTTGTTAAACGGTCATATTTTTTATACGTTTTCTCATAAAGTAATAACACTTTACTGTACAAAAAAATTATTTAAAAAAAACCTATATATAGAGAAAATATAAATGAAAATACGTATGCAAGCGCGTGAATGTTAGCGCGACGGCAGTGGGTTTGATTAACACACGAGAGCTTGAGTTATTTAATATATTTATTTTTTTGCTCTGGTAACAAGGTAAAGCGCGGCGTTGAGTTCCGCTACTCAACACGCAACGTCTCGTTCATTGGATAAAAAGTAGGAAATCGGGTCTCTTAACACTAGGTTTCCTCCACATACCCTGCTATGTGGGATACAACATGAAACTATATAGGAAAAATCAACTCACTCATCCATCCTATCCTTAGCTATATGTGGGGCGTCACCCTGCAACGCGGGGGCGTCGGCCAACTGCTCCAGAGAGGCCCTCACGAGGCCCTCGGCGGTGGAAAACCGTCCTCCTAACGCGTGGCCCCCTACTTCTAACTCTAGCTCCGGTATCGACATGCTACATGTCTCAGACTGTAACATAAATACGAGATTTTGATGGATTTTGATAGGTATCTGACCAATTTTTAATAGGAATCGCTATTATTTTGAGGCCGTGGTTGTAACGTTACGGTTGTGTAGGTTGGATTGCCACTTATGGATAGTGGATTTTGATGATAGATTCTCGTGGATTTTTGAAGATTTTAAATATGCGTTTTTATTATTAAGATAACGCGACAGTTATGAGTTTTATTCTCAGTCGGGGGAATAAATTATTTTGTCGCCCTAGCTCTGGTACCAAGACAAGATGCGGCAAAGTGTTCCACAGTATACAACACACGATATATCGAGAATTATGCTAGGTTGCATATGCCAAATATTTATTAAATGTATCTATGTATGAAAATATTTTCAATTTTTAATAGAAGAAAATTTAAGACTTAATAATCAAAAATAAGCCGAAAAAGAAAGTAGACATAAGTAAGGGAAAGAAAATTCTTAATATTATAAAAANGTAATTGAAAAGAACAAATAAAAAAAGTACTAACTAAAGGACTAACTAAAGGATATTAATTCTTAATATTGCAAATAACAAGTTGACTTACCTTCGAATTTGTAATATAAATATGGAATTATAAAAAAATTGTTTACCTTTAGTATATCTCTCGAGAAGTCTTCTTTAGTAGCAATTCTGACTTCGAATCTAACACCCTTGTCTTCTATACCGCCGCCGGATTTCACCTAAAGTATTATTATTTTTTTTATCTTCATGTTTTATCCGCGTATAGCAGGGCAGACAGAGGGGACTTAGTATTAAGATACACCAATCCCCTGTTGAATGGCGGAACTTAACGCCGCGCTTTGACTTATTGCCAAAGCGAGGAAAGAAAAATATTAAAAATATATAATATATTGTTGTTGTAATATTTTCTTTTCTTTATTGAGGAGCTTTGTCGTAACAACGACAAAACTAATATGTTTATATTTTAATAATTTATTAAATGTAATTGTTTTCATTGTACGTTAAATAGTTTTATTTTTGTAGGCCGATGTAGAAGTGTGTTCGATCCCCACGTAACGGCAATGAGTCCGCCACTTACCACGCAATATCTCGAAAATTCGTCAAGGCTTTGCCTATGCCTTGCCTTCTTAGCTTCCCTCTGCCTAATAGAAGCTAAAAATATATGATTATTACATTAATAAACAAATTACCATATTCATTCCAAATTATTCGCTCATTCTTATCTTATCATTTATGTTGACCTAATTTTTTATGTCAAAGTAATTTTTACATGTTCCTAAATAGTAAAATATTAAAAATAAAAAACATATGAAAATTTTAACATTGCGGAATTTGAACCCGTTCCTATCATTTTTAATCACTTACTTCATTAGTACGGTGTCCGCAAGCGTCACACACCGTAGCCATTATTACAACTTCTTTAAAATGTGGAATATCTGAAAACAAAAATATCTAAATATTTTTCAGAATCAGTATTTTAACATTATAATCTATATCTAACATTATAAATTATAACGTTAAAATACTACTAATACCGGAACTTAACGCCGCGTTTTGTTTTATTAGAGTAGGGAAAGCAAAGATAAAAATATATAATCATACAGTTATACCGTATCCACGGAGCCTTGAGATAAAAGGTAAACAATTTAAGGAGTTACTATATAAAGTAAACAAAAATATCTCGAAGAAATATATTATTGAACTTCTTCTTCATTCTTTTTTTTTCTTCTAAATGTCTTTAGAACTTATTAGTTAATAATAATAATGATTTAAACTTGTGGATATCGACGCAATTATTTTTATAATTCTATTTTAAATTTTTATACAATTGTACATATATAATGTGCAATTTCATAAAATTTGAAGTGAAAAGAAACAAATATAATAATAAAAAATAACAATCTTATTTAAACTAAATAGTTTTCATATTTAAATCTAAAACGCATAAACACTAACAAAAAATAAATAAAAAGTAAATGATAATGAATTTGAAGTTGAAACCATTCAAAATAAAACTAACTAGTAATCTTCATATTAGTATCAGCGGGCGCGTTACAATCGGGACAATTAGTTCTAAACTGCAACACTTCATCGGCAGCAAGACGGTCGAACGAACCCTGGGCGGGGTCCGCTGGGGCTAGAGCTCCGGGGAGGGAAACCTGGGCAAAGGCGGAATATATTATCAAATATTGCATTTTTATTATTTAAGATTAACTTTTGGTCCTTCAAGTCGGATAAAGTATAAATGTTAGTTGAAACTTTTTTTAATTATTTGTTTTGTTATTGAGTGATGACCAAATATACATATTAACAGTACAAGATTACATCTTTCATTTTAACAGATCATAAGATACATGGCTATGAGTTCAATATCCAATGAAAAATTGTATTTTTTAAGAAAATTGTTGTTAAGTTATAGTTTTTGTGAAGTAATCGCTCACATGAAACAGTCTCTCACACTATAACATAACATAATACAAGCTAATCAACAAAAAACTTTGTCTATACTAATAATACTAACTTCTTCTTGCATGTAAATGCCAAGTGTATGATTTTGTTCCTTACTCCTTTTGAATTCACTTCTCTCACAACGAGAATCCTTTTTTGGAGCTTCAGGATTTTCAATGAAACAATTGCCTGTTGACAAAATTATGTAGATATTACGTTCTTACATATGAAATTGACGTTGGTATGGGAGGAACAAATACTCATTTATTTTTTATTACAAACTAAATCAGCTTCATGCTGTATCCCGCACACAGTAAAGTAAGCAGAGGGAACCTAGTGTTAAGAAAGGCATTGCGTGTTGAGTGTCGGAACTCAATGCTGCGCTTTGCTAGACACCAGAGTGTACAGAATTATAATTTTAAATAAATATTCATTTCCTAGAAAGGGGATCGAACTCACAACCAGTCGCTTTTACAGTCACACTTAGTGCCCCTGCACTACGACTAGCCTGGAATATTTTTTTATATTAGGACCTTGAATAAGTTTCCGTAGCTTTTTTTTGTTTAAAAAAAAAATAATTTAAAATATAATGCTTACAATGACATTACTCAAAGTATTGTCCATCATTAGAGACCAATTTCTCGCATCTCTCTGGTAGCAATTGAATCCCCCGTCGGAAAAACGACTCATCTTTCGAGGCAATCCAAGAATCAAGCCATTTTTCGGCTTCTTCAAAAGAATGGGAGCGCTGCTCGCTTAAACCGTGCGCCATCGACCGAAACAAGTGGTAATCGGAGGAGGCTATGTCCGGTGAATACGGTGGGTGGGGTAGAACTTTCCATTGAAGTGTTTCCAGGTAAGTTTTGACTGGTTTTGCCACATGTGGCCGAGCATTATCATGTAATAAAATCACTTTGTCGTGTCTCTGCTCGTATAGTGGCCGCTTTTCTTTCAGAGCGCGACTCAAACGCATCAACTGAAGTCNTATATATTATTGTGAGGTAGCGCGTCAGTTTGTAGTTTCGATTCTCGTGAGGGGAATGAATTATTTAATATATACTCGCTTTAATATATTCTCGCTTTGGTAACAAGGCAAACAGGAGTTAAAATCCACCACTCAACATCTCGAAACATTTGACGTTGTGTAGTGTCTTCACACTATGTTCTCACTACCTACTGTGATTTATGCAGTGCTGCATGCAGTGTGATAATAAAAAAAGAAATATACCACTAATATCCTCCAATTCCAAGATCCATGATTTTCCATTTCTCAATTCTTGAAGTCGGAGCACAAAGGCATCTATCTGGTCTGCATCTTGGGGATGCTGGGTTCTTCTCAGTTCCTGATCTTGGGTCAGACCTGATATTGCCCTTTGGACTATACCCTCGACTGTTGTCACTTCTAAAATATATAAAAATTATCAGTTATAGCAAAAAAAACTATTCTTTTTGAGCTTGTTATGGTGCAGTGGGACAGAGTTTTACTATAAACATGATAGTTGTAGGTTTGATCACAACTCGGAAACAAGTTGTTGAATACCTCCATTCAGCACACAAAAAAAGTGTTTTAAAAAAATCAGAACTAACCTCCTTTCTGACTTTGTGCTGGTATTTCAAAATCCAAGTCGGGTATCCTCACTGCTGTGTAATCACTTTTAACTATTTGCCTGTTAAGATCTATAGCTTCTTCTATGCGTAGTTTCCATCTAAAAAAATAATAGTTAGATTATCTATATATATTAACATTATGAAATTGAAAAGTTTGTTTAGTTGAATGCACTAATTTCAAGAACTGTTGTTTTGAATTGAAAGACTTTGTATTGGATAGTCCATTCATTGAATTCAGGTTCGATTACATAATGTTAATTGTTTTAACATAATTCAGTGCAGCCATAGGCAATAGCTATTTATATAATAAAGAATGAAGAAGAAGATGCTCAGCTGGTTTGGGGAAGTCGAACGAATGAGTGATGAAAGAATGACAAAAAAGATTTATGATGGAAAAGTGAATGAGTGGTAAGAGAAATAGGAGGAGGAAGGTCATGTAAAAAGAATGGACAGGAATGGAAAGGACTTCAGAGGGCATGTATGAAGAGGTTGATAACAGTGGATGAGGCAAAAGAGGTATGTAGAGACTATAGCTTTTAGCGCTCCAGTCTCTCTGACTACCCCGCTAGGGATAAAGTGTAAAGTTAAGTTGTAATGTAATAGATTTTTTATGACAAACTAATTCTTATGTATAACAAAAAAATAAGCTCATCTCCAAAGTTTGCGTGAAATTGCAATATTAAATTATTATACAGAACTCTCAGTGGGCTCACTCTTGCTTGTCCAATTTTTTTTGTGAAAACTTCACTGAAATGTGTTTTTTTTATACTTTCAATCATTAATTTCTGAAACAGTAAAAAAAAATATAAATTACCTGACACCCATTTCAGCAAATGCACCACCAGGTTGAATCTCATTGTTTTCAAATCCACACTCTTCACAGGAGAATGACATGATGACCACATTTTTGTAATATGGTATTCTTGTCAACAAGAGTCTTGTTATACCCTGTAATAAATTATAGTAAAGGTTATTGATAGTTGAGACCACTTGCTTTTTAAATGACAGTTGAGGATACATGAAGACTCGTGGAAATTAATTATATATATTTGCTTGCTCTGACAATGAGACAAAGTGTGGTGTTGAGTTCCACCACTAAGCATGCAATATCTCAAAAATATTTAGCAATATGTTTTCAGTGAACGGAGTATTTGAACACTGGGTTTTTTTCTGGTTAAGGGATCCCTTCCTTTTATAAAGAGAAATATATCTTAAGTACTGTTTCAATAATATTGTCACTTAATTTACTTGTTAGTACAAACGCTACACGATAAAAAGATTTATATTTTAATACTATTTTATGAGATTATTAAGAAATCGCTTAAATTATTAAATATAGGTTATATTCATATTAACCTTAAATATTTAACAGCAAAATTCAATACAAAATATCTCCTTAATCTCAAAATACATGTAAACTTCAGCTATATATGTACAATCTCCGACATTTACCATTAAAAATGAAATATAAATTAGTATTCCTCGAAAAATATTGAAGTATTCTAGAAAACTTCCATATTAACTTACATTGGCGTGACAATTAACGCAGAAAGACTCAATTTCTGTCACTTCAGGATCTGGATCTTCAGCTGTAAGGTCTCTGAATAACGGTTTTTGATCTTCACTTGCCATTTTAATAGAAAAATTTGGAAATTTTAAAACTCAATCGACAATAAAACAACCCGTATATTTTCTGGAATGACAATGATATGACAGGACTCTATCTCTATGTGTTGACAGCTCTCAATTTATTATTATTTCATAGATAATATAATTGTTTTATTTTTTAGTTGGCAGAGTGTATTATTATTAAGTATTCAGCCTTATTGTCCTTTTCCTTATGAATTACATACATTTTTACAATATATTTTTATATGTCAGCGTTTTGTGTAGGTATTAGTTTAATATGTATCAGTTAAAAAATACCGCAAAACTTTATGTTTTCATATTATTTTCTCACTTTTATGTATTAAATAATGTACTTTATTGAAAACATCAACATTTTTATTTCCAAATAAACGTATTAAATTCAAACATTTTGTGTCTCCTGAAAATAATTTGAAACGTATCTACATTTAAATAAAAAATGTGCATAATTATTCAAAAACTTAACTTTGGCCTCAAAAATGATGTCACTTTTAAGAAATAAACAACCTTGGAAATAGACGAAGGTAGTCATGACGTCATCCTTATATTTTCGTCGATTAGTCGATAGGAATAATGCGACCAAATTAAAAATATAGTAATCGTGGTGTACTATAACCTCAATAAATTACTTTTTGATTTGGTTACATTATTATAAGAGGCTAATACGGATAAATTAAAAAGAAGCTACTTTATTTAAATGTTTAAGGAATTGAATAACATTTTAATTTAAACTCCTTTTCTTTTATAATTCGCGCCCAATGTTTTTTTTAAATATTAGTCTTAAGAAGACCACGACGAAGAGTGTTTGTACTTAAAATTATTAACAATTATTAAATAATAATATTTTTGTTTATTTATTGTGTTTCAGTAGAATTTACTATTTAATAGGTGAGTTTATTTTTTACAGGATTTAATTTCTAAGATATTCAAAACGTGTATATAATGTATATATATTTTCGGTATTACAACGCTTTTGCCTAAAAAGTAAATATTTACAATATTAGGGATATTATTTTAAGTTTTGTTTTTATTTTCACTTTTTGTCCTTGAATTTGCTTGTAGTATGATTATTGTGAGTACGTACCTTATTAGGGGAATTTATGATTTCAAAATTCATATTATATATTGTAAATTCTTTATATTAAATATTCTGTATTAGACAAGATACGGTGTTACGTTGTGCAATCTGCCACATACTTTTTTCATATTTATAATGAAAAAAGTATAATCAGAAACCTTTTTCTTCTTTAATAATTCACCTGACTTTCAAGAAATAAAGAATTAAACGCGGCTTCACCTGCTTAAACTAAGTATTATATGTTATAGCCGATGTATTTACCATGTATAAACTATATTACTGTAAAATTTCATCTAAATCCGTTCATAGTTCGTTGAACAAACATCCATCCTAATTAATATTACTAATATTATAATAGTAGGCATGGAGCGCTTTTAGTAAGAAAGAATTTTAGGAAGAAAGAAGTTTCAATTACTTCTTAGCGGATCATATTTAAATTATTATAAATTCTCATTAAAAAATTATTTTAGTTTAATACTAAAATATACATAAAATAATTAATGGAATTAAAATATGTATATTTATATTATAATTATATTATTTAGCTGAATAGTTTTGTTGAACGTTGCACTAATCTCAGGAACTACTGAGTAATGTTTCAAGGTAAAGAAATATTCTTGTTTGATAGTACCTACATGTATAAACATCAAGTTAAAAGTCTCGATGTACGCTACTGTACCTGCGATCAGACTTCCCTCCCGTACTTAGAATGTGTCATGTGTCATACACTCCGAGTAGTTATTTCCATTTGAGCACGCAAGCCAACAGAGACGCAAACTGCAAAATAAAAACTAGTTTCATATATAAATACTTCCATAAATATATTACAACATTTAATGACATAATAAAAATTGATACGTGCGCTACCTATGTGAATGACATCACTTAATATTTACTTAGTTTCTCTCTCTGGTAACAAGGTAAAGGCAAGATAAATTCCGTCACTCAATACGATATGTTTCGGAAAACGAAGCGGAAAGCGGGGTGTCTTAAGTCTCTAGATGTCACTAGGTTCACTCTGCCAACCGCGCTGTGTGCGGGATATAGCCCGAATAAAAAAAAACAACTTTTGTCCCATAATATGTATATCTGCATATACATACAGGCAAAACTCATAACTTCCTTTTATAAGTCGCTTAAAAACTATACAACACATTAGTTTTTATATAATCTATAGTAAAATATAATCTAATAATCATGTGACAAGCTTTGTTTAAGAAAATGCATTCCATTCATACGAATACATGTACATATATTTTATATGTATGTTACATACAACGTGACCTCGAATTGTGCAAAATTCTCTTATAAGTAAACACTATCATAGTTTATCGATGGTTGTGGATACAATCTTAACTTTAAGAAATGAGTATAGGTATTTAAATTATTTTAATATCCCTGTTCTGAAAGAGAAAGCGCGGCGTTGAGTCCCGCCTCGCAAAGTTTCGCAAATTAAACATTGCGTGTCTAACGGAGTGTCTTAACACAAGATCCCCTGTGGTGATAAGGCCGCCCTACACCATTTTTCATTTGTTTTATCTTGTATCTATTTTATGTTTAATCTGGTGTAATAAAGTATTAAATAAATAATAATTAAATAAATAAGATTCCCTCTGCCTATCCTGCTATATGCGGGATACAGCGTGAAGCATTATGGAGCATTAAACTTAAACGTAGAAATGGCACAATTCCAACTATGTATATTACTCATCTTAGTAACAACTATTTTCCCTATCATCTAGTTCTAGGATATTTTTTAATTTCGAATTTAGGCCACCTGGCTTTTCTGGAATTTTCCAGATTTTTTGAAAGGTAGAGAGTAATAAAAATCAACACTAGGTTCCCTCTGCTTACCCTGCAGTGTACGGGAAACAGCGTGAAGCGTGATAATAAAAATCAATCCTATCCTTTTCAACTAATATTAAGTAATTAAGAAAGTTTGTGAGGATGGACGTTTGTTCCACTTTCACCCGAAAAGTAACGAACATATTTTGGTGAACCTTTACAATAATATAGCTTATACACGAGAATAACAAGTAGGCTACAATTTATGTAAGCATTTTATATAGTTTAGTATAATATATGACCGCAAGCCGCGCTTCCCTCGCTTTTAGGGAAATATATATTTTTTTAAACTTTTTTTAAAAAAAAGTACCTATTGTATAAATAAACTCCGGACTAAAAATTCCGGATAAAATATGAATCTTTTATCCGGAGTTTTTCAACTCTAGTTTTCACACTATATACTCAATATATTAAAATTATTTTTATTTAGCTTAATACTATATTCCTTAAATAAAGAGACAGGCAGAATGAACCTAGTATTAAGACATTCAATTCTCCAAATTGCGTGTTGATTGGAGGAACTCAACGATGCGCTTCTTGTTACACTCATATATATTCGGAACAAGAGTGGCGGACCTCAATACGGTGCCTTATCCGGTTACCAAGGCAAGGAAATTAATATGAGTGGGAATCAAACCCACAGCCATCACGTAGGTATACAATCACTCGCTGTGCCGCTGCGCGACGACGGACTCCGACATTTTCTTGACACAATATATTTAGCCAAGTGTGAGTTAATATATCAATTACGTCATAGGTTTGTATGAAATCATCGAAAATTGTTTAAATTCACATAACTGCTTGTACATCTCTGACATTTGACTTCACAGAACAGTAATATAAAACATTGTTATTCTATATAGATTTTTTTCTTCTTCACGCTGTATCCCGCATATGAGTAGGTCTCTACCTACTAAGCGCAGTGTTAAGATATTCCGCCCCCTACTTTACACTCAATTCTAGAGGCATTGCGTGTTGAGTGGCAAAATTCACGGCCGCGCTTTGCCTTGAAGAAATGAAAATATTGATTATTTCATTTCCGCAAGTGGGTATCGAGCCCACAACCTGTCGCGCATATAGTCACGTTTGTGCTCCTGCGCCGCGACTGTTCTATTATTATTATTAATTTGGACACTCCGTTCTCCATTTTTCACGCCGTGCTTAACATTGCCATGCCATGGAAATAAATTAATTCATGAGGAGATCTACTCTACAACNTCTTAAATGAATAATCATCTAATTCAAGCGGGCGAAGCCGCGAGCGGGTCGCTAGTGTAATAATAAGAGAAGAAAGATTTCTTCTCACAAAGATTGAATCTTATAATTAATCTTTTTAAATTAATATTTAATTTAAAAAGAAACCAATTACAAATATAGAGAATGCGGAGAAATCAATAAAAATTCAGTTTCGCCTCATTCTAAAGTTCAACGACTTTTTGAAATGCAAATATTTGTATAGATTTTAGAGACATTCATTACGATTGTAATCTGGAATAGATATGAAAAATATTTGTTGTATGTACATTTCATATTAAAATATTAGCAGAGAGAATTTAGTGCATAGACACTCCCGTTTCCCACCGTTTAATTTTATAGACATTGCGTGTTAAACGGTGAAACTCGATGCTCTTTGACCAAATTGAAGAAATTAATTCCTTGTCCCACTAGTAATGAAACTTACGTGTGGCAGAATCACGTCCACAGCAATGGCAACACGCATGGGCAGACTCGACCGGATCATTACCACCCCCGGCATTTAAAACCGGCGTGAAGTAGTGGCTTTATGCCACTGCGTTTCGCATCAGGTAATGGCGGGCTCCGGCGCCCAACCCATCTTAAAGGCCGACAACGCACCTGCAGCTCCTCTGGTGTTGCACGGGGTCGTGGGCGGCGGTAATCACTTACCATCAGGTGACCCGAACGCACATTTGCCATGTCCTTTTCCATAAAAAAGAAAAATTAAACTTACAACCGTCGCGTTGACAGTCAGTGGCTGTGCTACTGAACCACTAATTAATAATATACTTTTTCTTTTCAGAATAATGGGTAAAGATGACAAAGAAGATTCCGGTTTCGGTTTCAAAGACAAGGCCAAAGCGGAAGAAACTTTGAGACTGTTAGAAAAACATGATCCTAATTACAGAAGGCTGACTGTTAGAGGATTGTTAGGGAGAGCTAAGAGAGTATTGTCGAGTAAGTATAAATAATAAAGGAAAGTTGAAATGAAAATTGAGGTTTTTTACTGATGTCATAAGTTATAGGAGGTTGATATAATTTACCCTGGTACCCGTATAACCCGTACATGTTCCTAACCCGTATATGTTCCTAAACGGCAAGAAACGGAACTCTTATAGTTTCGTCATGGCGGTCGGTCAGTCCGTCTCTAGATTATAGTACGACTTTGAAAAAAAATAACACTCCATATTATGTAACTAAGGGATGAAAAATATCGAGACAGCATGCCGTATGGGGTGTCATAGATTTTTTTTAAATACGCTATATCCCGTATACGGCTGTGTAGATGGAGGGAATTAGGAAATCTAGTGATAAGAGACTCCTCTCCCAATAAAACGCCGCTCACCGCTCCCCACTTTCCGCCGAATTCTGGAAGCATTGCGTGTTAAATAAGCGTTGAGTGGCGGAACTGAATGTCACACTTTGCCTCGCTACCAGAAGGAGAATGGAAATAATATTTGAAATTTTTTATATTATAAAATATTTTATTTTCTTGAGTCGGAATCGAGACCAAAACCTGTTTAAATTCTGTGATCCCCTGTGTTATGACTGAAAGTTCGTCAGTTATAGATACATACTGATAATTCGTGAGATATTTGCTTCTACAGTAGTAAAAAACGTGTACCTCCGTAAAAGATGGGGGCATCTTTTACGGAGGGAAAAATTGTAAATGAATTGAGGTTATAGAATTTAATTAAATTTTTTAAAAATTCCAAACGAAAATTGAGGTCGTGGTTTAGATGATATGGTATAATTTCGTTATTGTATAATTTATATGCGGGATACAGAGTCAAACTTTAAAAAAAGAACCTACTCAAAAGCTTTTGTTGATTTTTACAGTGACAAAAGCAGAAGATAAAATAAAGAATATAAAAGAAGCTATGCAAGTATTTGAGGACTGGCTTGCGGATTTAGAGAAAAATAAAGAGAAGAAACCGGAGAAAAAAGAAAGTAAGAAGGAAAGGAAACAGGTGGAGGAAAACAATGATAACGATAAGGTATTTGAATTTATTTCTTTGTGATTCACGACATCATGAAGTTGAATGAACATACGTTACCACTAATAACCGAATCGAACCGAAAACGAATCTATTTTTATTTAAAAATGTTGTTTTAGGAATCAAGTTCAGATGTAGAAATGGATGACAAATCGAAAGAAAAGGAAAAAGATAAAGAAGAAAAGAAGGACTTACCTCCAGACACTGTGCCTGGGTTAGGTTTCAAAGACAAGGTTGGTTTTTTTAATGTGTTTTACTTTTCACCCTTCGAAGAAAACAAAATGATTTAACACTACCCTGGCCCTCTTTGTTTACACTGCTAAATACGGGATATTGCGTGAAGCTGAAAAAAAAACACGAATTCTTTTTTAATTTTTTTAGGACGCCGCAGACAATACATTAAAAGAGTTAGAAGGCAGAGATCCGGATTATCAAAAATTTGCTGTCAAAGGTCTTATAGGCAGAGCTAAGAGAGTATTAACTTGTAAGTTTGAAGTAATTATTTCCAAATTTAAAATATTATTTATTTAAATATTATATTTTTGCAAAGACTTTTGAATTATTGATGTGTGCTATATTGTGAATAAAGTTGTTACATAAATATGTATTTAAATTAATACATTCTAAATATGTCAAATATTTCATATATATTTTTTTATTTTTTTACTTTATTGAAATTTTTTGTTTTTGTTTATCGTCCCACGTTTATTGTTTATTATCTCGTTATTTCTGATATACATTTAGAAATTCTATTTTGGAAGAATTTCAACCTGCTGTAATCGAAATGCATTTGACCAAAATTGCTACGCTTACTATCTGTTCTTGAGAACCTTCTTTTATATAAATCGGTTAACAAACATCTTCCCTCATTTCGACTTTTCTTAAATAAAAATGTGTTTTAAGGCACAAGAGACGAAACTAAACTGTCAAACATAAAAGAAGCAATATCCATCTTCGACAAATTCTTAGACGACTTTGATACAATGCATTTGAGTAAACAAAATAATCCTTATTTAAGTCTAAATATTGTCAAGAGCTGTGTAAAACTTGATGAACAGACGAACATAATTACGGAACAACAAGTAAGTATATAAATTACTATATACTTAGTATATTGAAATTTTTTTACACTATATATTTTATGTAACAATTATATGAAAAATTAATAGAAAAATATATGTTTAATTAATTAATAAAATATTAATATTTAGAAAGTAAGCTAAATCAAGATCAAATCTATTCAATCTGCTAAATGATATATTTGTTTAGCTTCACTCTGTATCCCCACATAGCAGTGTAGGCAGAGAGAACCTGGGAACCTATTGTCAAGACATTCTGGAGGTAGTGCGTGTTGAGTTGCGGAATGAGTTTCGCGCTTTGCATCATTCCCAGAGCGAGGAAATGAACATATTAAATATTTCACTCCAACGAGTGGGAATCGAATCCATAATCTGTCGCTTTCACACGATTTGATTGGCCTCGATATATACCTATCCGTAACCAGATACGAAATGCAACTTCCTTAACATCCCGGATTTTAACGTTTATATTCCAAAATGAAATTGCAAATTATATATAGATGTTCTATAATATTCTAGAAAGCATTCATATCAGCGTATGAATCTGTGAACGGGGAGTATAAACGTCTCCGCACCGTCACAGCGGAGAACGGCAAGACGTGGGACATAGTGAGGAATAACGCGTTGAAGGAATTAAAAGAGAAGGTAATAAATTCGAATATTTTATTAGCAGGGTAGGCAAATTTTACAGGCATTGCGTTTTAAATGGTGGAACCGAACGCTGTGTTTTGTCTTATTACGTGCTTGTTGATGTGTCTTTAGAGCGAGGAAATAAAAATGCATTCCCCCGTGTATCGAACCCACAACCATCGAGTTTACAGTTAGAAGTTGTTCCACTGCGCCATGATAAGCTCAATTATATATTAGAGTATATATATTTAAATAATAAAACGAAAAAATATATTTTATATAATTGTATTTTTCTAATATATATTAATAGAAAGAGCCACCATGCAAATAGCATGGTATATACCCCACATAGCAAGGATAATTCACCGCCGCACTTTGTGCACCAAAAGGAGTAAATTTAATTTTTAAATAGATATAATCATTCCTCGTGTGGGCATCGAATCCACAACCGTCGCATTTACAGTTAGACGTTATTCAACTGAGACAAAGGCCTCATATCTTATTTTTCTTCTAGGTAATAAATAAAACTATACACAGTATGGTCGACGAGTCGCGGCCGCCCTCGTATGGCTAACTGTAGATGGCTGCGCAGATTTGATTTTAAGATTTTTCCGACTTTTGTTTATTTCTTTCCCACCGCGAGTGAATAATGGGCAAAAGTTAAAAAAGCCTGACTTCAGAGGAGCCAGCTCGTCGACTGTACTTTACACCATGTTTCGTCAAATACCCACATATTTTTTGTTTTTACCATCTAAAAATTATTTTTTTCCCTTCACACTTAATAATTTATTTTATATAAAGTACGCAGACACAAATCTATTCAACGACAAAGACGAGCCTACAGCAGAACACTTAGAAATGCTTTTATGGGCATACACACCGGAAGTGGCTAAAATAAAGAAACTTATACCGGAAGTCAAAGAGAATCGTAAAAGAAGACAGGAAGAGAGTGAAGAAGAAAGTCCCAGCAAGAAGAAGAAGGAATAAGAGATTGGCGTTTAAATATAAAATTAATTTTAAAAATAAATAATAATTATATAAAAACAATAAATAAAAAAGAGACATTTCATTTAATTTTGAAATTATTTTTATTGTTATTTCCTAACATACATTGTTAAAAATAATGATTACAGCGACTATAGTTATATGTATCACAACAATTAATATTTTAAATTTCTCTAATATCAAAAGATCTTTGATTTTCACGATTATTACACATTTTAAATGAAACTATTTAAACGAACTAATTGCGTGTCACTTGTTGTTTATCCGTAAAATACACGCGATTAATCCGGTTAAAATAGTTTCATTTAAAATTCTCTAATATCGCTTAAGCTGCTATCGCTGAATCTATATATTATTAAAATTTAAAAATTCATAATTTCAAGGAAAAAAGCAAATAAAAAAAATGTTTTATTGGCTCTCATTTATTCATTGTCTCGTAAATTGACTAATAACTTGTAAATTCTCAAGTCTCAACAACAACAAAGCTATAAATTGTCAAATCAAAATAGTGGCTAAAATTTATATTTTAAAATATATCATTATCATTACTTTAAATAAATGTATTCATTTCATTATATGGTTTTATTATCCTAACATTAACGAATAACGTAATACAACGTATTACAACTATACTCGATTCATTATGGCAAGACAAAAAATGTAAACAAAAAAAATTCTGTTTCTCAAACTTTATTGTATTTTTTTATTTATATTTAATTTATTTAACGTGGTTTTCTATATATAGCATTATTGCTTGTTGTGCTTGAATGTTATATATAAAATATCTTTGTATAAAATAAGAATAACAAAAAATAAAATGAAAATGTACAAGTTTTACTAAAAGTTACTTAACTATTAGGATAATAAATCTTAATATATCTATTATTCAATTATTTATCAGAATTCGGAGGATTCTGAGGAACTGTCACCAACATTAATGACGAAACGGTCAACCACATTATCTATTAAATTAATTTTATTTTTCATCTTTTGCTCTTCTTTTATCACATGGTGACTACAGCTTTACCAAGCTTCTACTGTTGTATTTTTTATTAGAACAATAATGTTCTAATATAAATATTAATTACGAGATATAATTTATTTTTATAGTACTAAAATGTGTCTGAAGTTTGAGAAGAAGTTGACTTTTAGGTGTTTTTACATGTACATGACATATTTAAAAAATATTATTGAAAATAAAAAAAACCGAGTGCATACCAACATTTTTAAATTTTAAGTTAAAATATTCTCGGCTTTAAATATGAAAACAATCTTTATTTTTATTATTGTTGTTTTACTTACTACTTTTCGTTCGTTTATTTTAACTTAACTTCTTTTTATTTACTATATATACAGAGTGCAATTTTATAAAATTTGAAAATATAAATATTTAAATTATATTTCGATAATAATAAGATATTTAAAAAAAAAATTTTTCGAAATAATAAGAATTTTGTAAAAAAAATTCTCCCCGCTTTACTGGTATTCTATTTCAATTATAAGATAATATTATAATAAATTTTATGGCTATTTATAGTGTTATTAGCGAATTAATA
>JAAIXJ010000282.1:8283-41444 GCA_013403705.1 Heliconius hermathena | reverse complement strand
TTGTATAAAATATTGTATAATAGTGCTTCAAAAATATATATTTTTATCAACAGTCATATAACCAAGACGTTTCGAATGTCATTCTTTAGCCAGGAATCTTACCAGCGCGATTGCTATATAACATTCGTAGGCAAACTAATGCCTTGAGTTCATTCAAATGACGATATTTTTTTTTAATGAACCAATTTTGATGAAACAAACTTTAATTATAAGGTTGAGTTAAAACAAAGCTATTGGTAAAACTTTTAAGTAAATCGGTTCAGTACTTTCAGAGAAAAATGTGAACATACATATCGACAGACAGACAGACAGACAAGAAATTCAAAAAAAATATTTTTGCTTTCTATTATTCTTTTTAAGTGTCCCTTTATCCATTTCAGTCAAAATTACTAAATGTACAGACAAAATATTTTTACTGTCTTATTATAATATAGAGAAGAGATAATATATTACGAGATTTTTGAACATTTTTAGTAAAAAAGTAGGTTTCTTTCGCCAAAAACGGAACAAAATATATTTATATAATGAAGATTTAATTTATTATATTTTGAGTTTTAAACGAAACTTTCAATGGTGATAGATATGAATATAAAGTTTTTTAATGGAAAAACGTATTAAACGATATTGTTTTGCATTCACATAAGTGAGGTAGTTAAGTCTTCAATTAATTATACGTAACTAACTAATATAGCTATTAATAAAGTAATAAATTTAAAAGTAATAAAAAAGATTTCTTCAGAAACAGTACTTGGAATAATCGGTATAAAATAATTTCTTATTAAGGAAATATCTATTACTATGGGTTTCCAAAGAAACTCTTCAAGCTTCAAATAGTTATATTTTTATTTCCAATCATTACATAAAATGGAAAATAATAAAAAATAATATCTGAATATAATCACAATCAATATATTTATTATAAATTATTTTAGAGTTAAGAATATAGTAATTAAACATGAATTATTTTCTCATTTATAAAAAAATCCCGACTCGTTTCTTGCACCGTTTCTTCTCAGGTAGGTTGTAGCTTTACTGAACCGTTGGGAAATTATTCGACGTGCAAAAAATAAAGCGTGTAATATAATCAATCAATCAAATCAATCAAAATTTAATCATTTGAATTTGGGAAAATTTGTTTTAAAACATTAAAAATATATTTAAAAAATATTAATTTCTTTTTTTTTCATTCTCTCGCTACCACAGACAAAAAATATTTTCTTAATGTTCTTTGATTTGACATATCGTAAACACCGAGTACAATGAACTCCTTACAATAAATTAATTTATAAATGAAATAGTTATGTAGTTGTTAAATTATCAATGAAATGTGTCTTAATATGTGCCATATTTGTGTTTTATATAAGTTTCTAGTGATATTCCACAGTTTACGTTTATATACATCGATATGAAATTAAGTGGGTGTGTGTTCGGTGAAAATAGTGAATTTTACTAGTTTTCTAAGTGAAATATTGTGTAAGTACATTTACTTATTGTTAAAAAACTATTTTTTGATATAACGGTTGTGTATTTATGTTGATTTTGTGTGATTCCACGGGAATATCAAGTAAGTAGATATGGACTGTCTAATTAGATTTTTTCGAAAAAAATATGCTTAATTTTATTTATTTTAAGTTAATAAACGTTTTATTAGAGGTGAAACTGATATTTATATAATTATTTAATATGAAGACATATTTGTACATGTACAATATAGTTCAAATTAATAAATTCATTATTTTATAAAATTCTGTAAAAAAAATAATGTGTGAGAAGCCTGAAAATAATAACAAAAATATTTAATAGCTATTAAATTAGATTTTTAAAAATCTTAAACAAATAATAAAATTACTAGTGACCCAATTGTGGTTTCACTGCATGAACTACTCATTTGTTTTTATACTAATCTTATTACTATTTTATTGCAGGTAATGAATCCAAGATAGCGTAGAATGGAGGAGACAAGTGAAGCAAGCTACTGTAAGTTATTTTTCATTTAAATAGTCAAAATTAAATTTTATTTCCCACACATATAACTTGTGCCACAACTGGCCTTATTATTATTGTAATAATAAGGCCAGTTGTGGCAGAAGGGCACAAAGTGTGACTTTAAAAGCTGATTGATTCCCACTTGGGACTATTTTCATTTCTTTGCCAAGACCAAGAGAAAAGCGCAGCATACAGTTGCGCCGCTCGAGACACAATGCCTCGAAAATTTGGCAGAAGGTAGAGAACAAAGTGTCTTAACACAAGATTCCCTCTGGCTACCATGCAATATAAATATAGTGAAGCTGAAAAGAATATGACAATATATGTTATATAAACTTAAATTAAAACCTTATCATATTTAATCATGTATCAACTGTACTACATCAGCCTGTTTTTATCCACTGCTCTCTCTCTCCAATGAAATCTCTCTAAGCTCATCCTTGCCAGTCACTTTACATATGTCACCACCCCATATAGCTGTAGCACATCCTACACTATACCTGCCGAGGTTATTCTTCAATCCAGAATTAGTTTAACATAGCAGTTATTGATTCAGTGACATGTATCACCAGCCTATTGCTTCTTCAGCTTGTCATCCATTTGGCTATTTTGGCTCTGTTGGATTTCCTTATTTCGAACTTGATCTTTTTAGATATTCCAAGCTTAGATCTTTACTCAGCGGCACAAACATGTGACTGTAAGAATGAAATTATTCAACTGCATTAAAACTGTGGAAAGATATTTTGAAAATTTATTCCACATTTAGGAAAGGAAAATACTTTTTTTTAGAAATATTGAAATAAATTGTAAGTCAAAACATAACATCAAAACAATCAACGTAGGTTCATGGTTTTGATGTCAGAGCAATTCTAGAGCTTCTGAGAGGCACGAGTTCAAATCCAGCTACATCCAATTTTTTTATGTTTTATAAAAAAGTTATATGTTATAACTATGTTTTAACAGTATTAATTCAAAATTTTCATATTTAATATTATATGTCGGAACTAGATGAGAAAATGGTTAGATTACGCAACTTCACGCTGTATCCCGCATGTAGCACTGTAGGCAGAGGGAACCTAATGTTAATACACTCCGTTGTCCATGCACTGCATGATTGTCGAGATATAGCTTTTTGAGTCACCAACACTGCGCCGTGTCTACGAAAGTGGAATAGTAAAAATAATTTAAATATCATCATTCCCTCGAGAGGAGATCGAACCCACAACCGTCAGACAGACATTTACAGTCAGACTGTCCCACTTCGCTCGATTAATAATTTTAATTGTTATACATATTGTTTTTTGTTTGTTAAAGGTGAAAAAGAAAGTTGGGACGAATGGGGAAGTCGTTCATCTTTAAGTCAACAAGAAGAGGTAAGCCAAAGTGTTTAAATTAAGAACTTTAAAGAATTTCATATTTTTCAGTTTTTTGCGGGGTAGTAGGTACAGTACTGTCGACAAGTCTTGGACGTTTTTATGAACTTTTGCGCATTGTTCACTCGCTTTTGGGCAGAAATTAATCAAAAGTATTATAAGAAAATTCCTAAAATCAAATCTGCGCGGCCATCTATACCTAATTTCAGACTCAATCGCACTGTACATTTGGTTCTTAGTTTTTACTATGACACAGATACACATGTATTAAGTTATTAACACTGCCCCTCAGCACCACGACGGTTTTGAATTAGTCGAGTTAAGTTATATCGCCCCGTTTTTAGGTCATAAGTTATAAATAGCATTTGTTTGATAAATCAATGACCTTGATACATTTTTTTAAAACATTATTTAATATCTATAAGTAAATAAAACTAATATCTATACCCAAGTAACTAATCACTGTCTGCATATGAGAGATATGTATATGAGAAAATCATTGGCATTTATTAATGTGACTCAAAATAATGATTAAATTAAAAATAATGCCTGTTTGTCTGTGCGTTTGTGCACGCTAATTACAGAAACGGTCTTACCGATTTACAGTTTTCACTATTGTACTTTGACAATCTTCCCTTAACATTTAACGTTATTCATAAAAAAAAATCAAATCAGCTTCACACTGTATCCCGCACACAGCAGGGTAGGCAGAGGGAACCTTGTGTTAAGACACTCCGTTGCCCACTTTCCGCCGAATTTTGGAGGCGTTGAGTGGCGGAACTCAACGCCGCGCTTTGCCTCGACATCAGAGCGAAGAAATGAAATGTAAATAAATATTACACTTCCTCGAGTGGGTGTCGAACCCAGAACCAGTCGATTATATGTGCCTCTGCGCCACGACTGGCCTCACGTTAGTCATATTTAGTTTTATGCATATCAGTTCATAAATAAAAAATTGACTGAAACTTTGCCTACCCTGCTATGAGCGGGATACAGCGTGAAGCTGATTTATTTATTTATTTAATGTCTTCAAATGCACGCGAGCAAATTTACTGACGACAACTGGTACAATCTATTTTGTTAATTGGTAAATGTCAATCCATCATAAATATTACGCTCCGTTCTCCATCTTTCGCTTATTTTGTAGGTATTGAGTATTACTGTTAAATACACTGTTCGTTATCTTGCTGTTCTATTTTTATTTTAAACACATGGCGTGATACATGACGGAACTAAACACGGCGCATTGTTTGGCTAGAGTGAAATGAAACAACAAATACAAAAAAAAAACAGTGTGCCTATTTCAACACCATCTTCATCCCGAGATCTCTTGTTCAAACAACGAGATGTAGGCCGCGTAGCCCAGTACCCAATTAGATAAGCATCCTCATTCCTTACATTCCTACTTGGACTTATAGCGTTGAAAAAGATTGTTTGGACATAGAAATATTAGGAGGATATCGCGGGTACATCGGCATCAAATATTTTTGAAATGATTATATTTAAAATATTTTGTATTCTGCGCGTTGTTCATATTTATCACTCATCACGCAATATCTCCGAAATAGGCTGTGAGTAAACCACAGAGTATCTAAACATTAAGTTTTCTCTGCCTACCTCGCTTTATACGGGATACAGCGTGAAGCTAAAATAAAAACAACTATTGCTTAACAAAAGCTTTTCAATGAGAATTTTTCACAACTTCTATTCTACATATATTTATCTATGTATGTATGTGTGTGTGTTATTATAACGTTTCTTACTATTTGATCTCACGAGATATTCGCCTCTATTATTTTCGGATAAAGTCGGTTTTTCCTCGTCAAAGAGCTGACCTATTTTTTTCATAAATTGCTGCAACCGAAGACTGAAAAGCTTAATTCCTTTCATCATAATAAATTGTATACGTTTTGTTTTTTTTTTTGACAAAGCTGGAATCGAATCTGTGTACATTGAGTGTCATTTTATTGTTTATTTATCTTTTTTGATTTCAAGTACATTTTTATGGAATGACGAAGCTGATTTTTTTCTTTTAGTTTTTTAACTTTTGTTTTAATTGCAAATTTTCCGTTTTCGTTTCGTGCTATTGGTGTTTTTTATTTGTGTTATTTACAGTAGGTATATTCTGTACTATTCTATAATCGTGGTGTATTTGAGACTTTAATTCTTTTTTTCATTTCTATTTTGGGAAATTAAACTGAGGACAAAATGATACGCACTGGGTTATTTACGTTTTAAAAATTGACGATATTTATCGTAAATATTATTACGTATCTGTTATCTTAATTACAAATGGCGTCGATGTAACACCGGAAGTTATTTCTTTTTATCACTCGCGGCCGCCTTCTTGGTTTATTTTTGTAGAAGGAATGGACGAGATCTTCTTATTATAGGGTTGTTGGTGCAATCATCGTGTATTACTACACTGTTACCAGAGCAAGAAAATAAATAAATTCACTCTCCCGAAAGGGAATCGAGCCCGCAACCGTCAAGTTTACAATCAGAACCTACAGTAACGTTTTAAATATTTATTTAAGCTTTTAAAGGATTAAAAGCTTAAGTAAAAAATCAAAATTGTCCACGAAATAAGGATTAATTAAAATTTTATATTATACATCTTATTTTGTTACTAATTTATTATTTATTTAAGGATTAAAATTACAAAGCTGATATTGTATTAAGCTCTTATGAAAAAAAAACTTTACTTATCTATACATCTATGTACAAAAGCGGACCTCTCAAAAAAAATTATAGACGTAGCCACTTTCAATCGTCCAAGTGCGAGTCGGGGCATGATCTCACTTATGATCAGTTTTCGCTTTCGCGGTAAAATGGTTACTAACAAGTTACGCCGTTGCAGTCACTAACTATAGGCTATATCGTCGGCCTATCAAACTAAATAAACCTGTAGTAAAGCTGTATAAAAACCAATTAAGTTTTGTAGGAATAGGCATAGGACTAAATAAGCAAGTTGAATGTCAACCTTCACTAGTTGGAGAGGAACTATTAGAAGAATGAATGAAAAATGCATTTTTTTTCTTATCGAATAGAAATTGAGGTACTTACCTACTTACAAAATTAATTTTCGGTGATCGTATGTGTATGTGTATTTTATTCTATTTTATTTAAACTCGATTCTGTAAAATAATATAGAGTACAACAAATAAAATTTTGTAATACAATAAAATATTGATAAAGCTCGACCTGCCTAACTCCTGTACACTTTAAAGTGACATACATACGTACATACATAAATAATATATACAATACACATAGCGCTATACTTGCCAGTTGGCACTGTATTTGGGAATCCAGAAATTGGTATAGCTTAAACCTTACGATATTCCTTATATTGTAAATTTAAAAGAGAATATCTGTGTATGACACGTGCAATGTTCTTAACTTGTGTAAGAAGAGCGAGATTTAAGGTTATAATTTGTATTTTATTATATAATATGTTATACTCGAAATAACCAGATATACTATCGCCATAGTTTTTGTGGTCAAATAATATATTTTAAGTGACCGTGCTAACTGTGACCGTAAGTATGGTGGGTAACATTGGATCGATTAACTTGATATATTATAATATTAAATATTATCTTTCTACTTACGTCGATAAATTAACTATCCAACTTAAAAGAATGACGCGCCAGTCATGTCGCATCTGGTTGTGGGTTCGATCCCCACTCAACGAAATGAAATATTTACTTAAATTTATATTTCCATTTTTTCACTCTGGAGTCCAGACAAAACGCGGTGGTGAGTTCCGCCACTCAACACGCAATGCCTTCAAAATTCGGCGGAAAGTGGCGAACGGAGTGTCACCGCACACAGTAGGGTAGGCAGATGGAACCTAGTGTGTGAGTTAACACTAGGTTCCATCTGCCTACCCTACTGTGTGCGGGATACAGCGTGAAGCTGATTTAATTTAATAAAAAGAATTCATTAATTTGAGCCTGTAGTTCCTGAGATAAGCGCGTTCAACCAAACATATAATACTTTTCAGCTTTATAATATTAGTATGAATTTCAGTTTTATAATACGAGTATAATAGCGGCCCGCCCGCGATTTCGTTCGTTTACCACCTCTAATATTTTTATTATGCTACATTTACCAAAGGACTGATTATTATATAATTTATTGATTTAATCATGAACAACTTATTTTTATAATTCTGGCCAAATCAGAAAACAACTGACCAATTTTCATCATATAATATAACAGATAACAACGACGCCAAAGAGTAGATAGATATAGTCTTCGTTTTCGAGTAGAGATAGAATCTAATCTGTATTTTTTTAACATGAGAGCAATACACGGTTTTACTTAATTGGTAAATATTACTAAATAATACTATAATTACAACTTTCTTCGTCTTCTTATACTGTTCAATTCTCTTTGCACGGATGCACTTTTTTTTTCGAAGTTCAGGTTAATACTGTTAGCCCTGGCTGTTTCGTTACTGGTTCGTGTTAACAGCGACACCAGTTGTGGAGGCGAGAAGACTGGGAAAGTGCAAACACTAGATGGTTATTTGAGAGGATATCATCGGCGGCATAGCCTACAGCACTCCTAAGAAATGTAGCTTTCATACAAAACAAAAAAAAAAGTAAATCCGACCAGTAGTAGTTCCAGAGATCGTAGCGTTTAAAAAACAAACAAAGTGTTCCACTCGCGCCTTCGCCCTATACCACCTATATATAATACTTTTATTATGCTGCATTTGCCAACAGATTGATACATTCAATCGTGAACAACTTATTTTCATAATCCTGAGTTCATAAGTGCAAGCACTACGTGGCTGCTTGAGAGTATATCATCGTCGGCAAGGGCGCCCCGACTCGAAGCTAGGCTTGCGGCAGTAAACAGAGAGTTAAATTATTTTAATTTTACATTTTCTCGAAAACTATACGTCCGAATTACATACTATAAAAATCGAAGTTTATCTTTATAAAATTTTTATAGGTGACATATCACCTTGCAATTTTCAATTATTTTTGTCACAAAATGGTTTGGCAGTATTTGTTTATAAGAGATAAATATACGGTCTCGCGGACTTTTTTTGCGTTTATTATTATTGTTATTTCGTTATTTAAGGCTAACTAAGACTAATGTGGCTTTCACACAAAACAAAAAAAAGTAAATAGGACAAGTAGATCCAGAGATCTTAGCGTTTAAACAAACAAACTCTTCCGCTTTTCTTATAATTATATTAGTACAGATGGCTTGTGATTAAAAGCCGCCCAAAAATGTTCACTACCAATAAAATTCGAAACGTTTACCAAAATGGATAAATAGTCACCACGTTTCCTAAATATTAATAAATAAATCCAATTTTTCTTATTATTGACTGCCATAAAAATATATGGACATCTATCAAATTCACTTCATACTATATATCATATACTAGCGGACCCGTGCGGCTTCGCCCGCTGGAACTATACGAATATTTATTAAATTATTTTCAGTAGAATTAGTAACAAAAAAAAGAGGGCAGTCGTGGCGCAGCGGCACAAAGCGTGACTGTAAAACCGACTGGTTGTGAGTTCGATTCCAACTCGAGGAGATGAAATATTTACTCAAATTTATATTTCCGTGTCGAGGCAAAGCGCGGCGTTGAGTTCTGCCACTTAACACGCAATGCCTCCAGAATTCGGCAGAAAGTGGGGAACGGTGTGTCTCAACACTGGGTTCCTTCTGTCTACCCTGCTGTGTGCGGGATCCAGCGTGAAGCTGATTTATTTTGATTTTTTTTTAGTAACAAATATAAGCCTAAATAATCAAAAGAAGCCAATTAAGAATAATAAGTACAGAAAAATCTTATTATTAGAAAAAAATAGAATATCTAAGAAATTGAAATGAATAAGCAAAATAAGTAACTTTTAGGTATTTTTTCTATAATATTAAGAATTTCTTTTAGTTACTACCTAACAAGTTAGGTAGTAACTAAAAGAAATTCTTAATATTATAGAAAAAATACCTAACTTATTAAAATGAACAAAAATAATAAGTAAACGTAACTAAAGAAAAATGTTAATAAAAGAAAACTAAACACCAGCTATATTATCAATATTATCAACATAAAATAAATATTTAAAAGTATTAAAATTTAATATAACACGAAATATAATCTAAACTATAATAAAACACTAAAAAATAAGTAATGCTATACGAAGACATACATACGCTGTCGCCGACTTTCATATGCATTTTTAAAGGATTACAATACGTTAGTTACAGTATATGATTTTGCCATAACTTTAAACATTTACGCAGCGCATGACTGTTGTACTCCCGTATTTTAAAATTTTGATATCTTCTAAAATATCAATTTCTGTGATATGCTGTAAACGCCAATTTTAATCTGTACAAGCGCACAGCGTTGAAAATAGTTTCGCAATTATCCCTTTCTTTCTTTTCTTTATTTTTAAACACAAAATGGTTACTGTGGGTTATTTCTAAGAGTTATCTTACGAATCAGTGATATTTTCTCAATTATTTATTAGAATTTTATACAGTAAACTACAGATTACATACAGTAATCTAGAAGAAATGCTAAAAGTGACTGTTATATTCATTTCCATAAGGATCAATATCAAATTATAGAAAATACATACAACAAAAACCCGATAAATATAAAGTAAATTCATTAAAATAGTTACTTTTGCTCAACCTTCAGAGATAAACATATACCATCGCGGACTTTTTTAAACATTATTTAAAGGAGAATATTTTTATAAAACATTGTTTTTATGTGATCTCATAAGGTGGAGTCGGCGCACGCCATGTATTCGTTCAGGAAGCTCATTTTGGGTGACGTTTTCTTAAAAAAACAAACAAACTTTGCAAACCGTTGCTTAGCAACGGTCGATTGTTATTAACACGGCAGAATAAATTGCCTGTCAAATTAAAAAGTATTTTAATATCTTAGTATATATAGACAATATTACAAATATGAGAAAAAAAAGTAGCCTATGTTCATCCGAAGACCTTCAATGTATCTCTATATGAGTATTTTATCACAATTGAATTAGTGGTCTGGCCCTGATTGCGTAAAAGACAGACAGACAGACAGACAGAGTTACTTTCGAATTTATAATATAGGTATGGAGGTATGGATTGTCACTAAATGGATGTCGCAAATTTTATGTCACGAGTTTTAATTTGGTAATTTTTGTTGGGCTAACGCTGTTAACGTACTGGGGTTCCCAAATATACATCACTTGTTTATTGTTATATGTAATTAGTTAAATTTGATTATATAGCTAAATAATATAGATATTGTAATCTTAATATTAAAATCAGCTCAACGTTGTATTCCGCATATAGCAGGGTAGGCAGAGGGAACCTACTGTCAATGTTCCGTACTCCGTACCCCACTTTCCGCCGAATTTTTCGAGGCATTGCGTGTTGAGCGGCAGAGCTCAACGGGTTTTTTCCTTAGTGCCAGAGCGAAGAAATGTAAATATTAATAAATAATTAAAGCCACACCCTTGTGGCCTTGCGCCACGACGGCCTTAATATTGTTGTGAAATAAAAAAATCAAAAGCAAAATTAAAATATTTTTAACATTTTTAAAGTGTTATTCCACATCTAGGAAAGAAAAATACTTATTTAGAAAACGTATAAAAATTTCAACGTAGCGGGATTTGAACCTGCGCCTCCTGTAAACCGAGTAGGCGCTCTGACCACTACGTTCAAATTTTTATACGTCCCGAGTCCCGCTTCGTTCAAATTTTTATACATTTTCTAAATAAGTTAAATGAAAATATATTTTATTTTATTTCAAATTATTGGATTAACAGGGCCACAAATGAACAATTTATTTTGGATGTCGTCAAACTAATTTGGAGTAAAATTTTTGATAGTAAGATTAATTTTTGTGTAAGACAAGACAAGATTTGGTGAAATTTATGTGTTTTGGGAAACAAAAAGAATATTGGTACAATGTGTGCAATATTGTAATATTTGTTTATTTATTTTGGATCATAATACGATGTATTTTAGGACCCTATTTTTAAAGTCAATCTAATTATTTTGGAGATATTTATCATATGTGGTACTTAGGCTTAAATCTTAAAAATATTTCTGGTGATCGTCTAAATTATACCCTTATAATATTATAGCATAGATATAGCACAGTTCTTATGGCAAAATTCTTTGCAAAATATTTTGTAAAATACAGTATCTGCATACGATAAAATAGACGCGCTATGTTTATTATTTATTTATGAATAGAAGTAGACAACCCTACGTCAATGCAGTGTTACTGTGCCAGTATAAATGGAAATTCTTTTATATCTTCACGCTGTATCCCGTGTACAGCAGGTTAGGTAGCTGTCTAACCTAGTGATAAGACACTCTGTTGCCCACGCACCTCCCGAATCCCAGATATTGTGTAATGAGTGGTGAAACTGAATGCCGTGATATGTCTCATCAAAGCAGGCAACTCAAAATATTTCATCAGTCCCTTGAGTAGGGAATTAACCCATAACCACCGCGATTATAATGATTTGGTATGTAGATTCCTTAGGTATTGCAGGGGAGCACTAAGAGAGGATGGGGATGGGGACAAAAAAAACAAGATTACGTTTTAAAGTCCATGCTAACAAAAATGGGGGCGGGGACTAGAATATAGTACTAGTATATATAAAGCTTATAAAACACACTTTAATGTTTCTAAATTATCTTCAAAATAGTTTTGCGTAATGACACTCCATAATTAACTAGATTGTGACATTAAATTATTTTATAATGATCATTTCTTTTTACAGGCTGTAATTGAATCGACTTGTAAGTATATAATCAAATCTAAGAAACTGAATTTGACACACTTGTAATAATTGTATAATCGTGAAACTAGTCAGTTATATGTAGCTTATGTGATAACACAATAACATGGTATCAATGAGCTGGTCTGATGATGGAGCCAAGATCTGAATAGTACAACTTCATAGCTCCCAGTTGTAGCACTTGCTATTAAGCAACGTGATTTTTATTCTTTTTTGAAATTATATTTTTTGTTCTAAATTTACAAAATTGAATCTATGGGCGAGATTCCAGTGAGTTTGTAGTAGTGCATTGCATTATAAAATGACATTTGATAGTGTTGCCATTTTACAAAATTCCCCTACTTTGTAGGCGACTTTATATAATAATTTTAAATAATTGATATATTATTAATTATAAAATAATGAATAGCTAATCTAAGCTCTAGTCTAGCTTCACGCTTTATCCTTCACTGCGCTAGAGCAGAGAGATAACATATAGCCAAACTCTACGGTCTCTGCATACCTCTTACACTCAACCTATTTATATATGCCCTCCGAGCGGTCCTTTTGTTTTTTACGTAACCTTGCTCCAGTATCTTTGATACTGTGTTTTCGAAGGTCGACCGAGGTCTCCCCCTTCCTTTCCCGGTCATTTTTCACCACTTTTTTTAAGCCTCGTGGATGAATTGTAAACTCACTTTTTTTTACCCTCCCCATCCTTGGCCGATCAGAGATTCTTTCTCCTTCTGGATAAACGTGAGGTAAAGAGTATGCTTAAAATCTCTTAGTACTGGTGTCATCTTGATCATCATTCATCCTATCATAGATAGGGACCGAACTGCTTTCTTAAACGATTATATACCGGGATATATATCGTAGGGCGTAGGCGACGTCCGTGAGGCTTCTGTGAGTAACAACAGGTTCTGGTTGATGAGGATTTGTGGCGGCCTGCGGTAAAGTATTTTGAAGAGATTCTCTCGGTCGATATAGCGTAGTTGTCTTACATCTCCATTTCAAAGAATTTCTTCGGCTCCGGAGATTCTGCCTACCATTACTATCATGGTGGTTTATGAAAGCTTTGTTGTTTTGTACAGTTTGCTGAAGTCTGTAATCATGGGTAGTCTACCCGTGACCAATAATCAGCTTCACAGTGTATAATAAAAATGTATAGTACTGAATATACGCGATTAATCCGATTAAAGAGTTTCGTTTACAAAGTCTATACTTATAACGTCACGCAATTTATAATTTTCTGAGATCGCTTACTTTCATTATGAGATTTTTTATTTGTATTAAGTATGTTTTTAAGTTTTTAAATAAATTCACAACTAATTCCCCAATATAAGGGAAATCTTATTCACACATCACCAAATGGCAACACCAAACTGCGTCATTCGGCATTCGTCCGCGCTACGTTTAACACGTATTTTAAACCAAAATCCGGAGAAAACCGTCCTTAAACATAAAAAATATATTAATAAGTCGCTATATTTAATCACTATTTAATACTACTCGGTGCCCAAAGTGTTTAAATTCTCCGTTCTCCGTTACAAAACTTGCACGATTGACCTACTTGACTAAAGTGACGTCACGTGTTTATTTTTTTTATATGTATACAGTGTTATTATTTTTGTAGATATATAGTGCATTTTTGAGTAAGTATTTTAAGATATTTTGTGTTTTTAATTAAATTAGTTAGTTAACTGTTTTTTATGTGTTTTTCAAGTGGAATGGCGATCGGTTGTTTTATTTAGTCAGAAGTTTTTTTTTAACACTTAATGAAAGAATCAATTTTTTAGGTTGAAGTTATTTAATTTCTTGTAAGCTATGACCAAACATTCATTCAATATCAAATTCACAATAACATGTCGCTTAAAAGTTTTAGCTAGATATTTTATATTTTTTAAGATTTTTATTAAAATAAATAAATTAATCAAATATTTTTATGTGATTTTAAAGTGGAACGAACGGTGATCGGTTGTTTCATTACTTAGAAGTTAGCAATGATAAGGTTTTGTTATATTTGTAATTATTTTATTTTTTGTATGTTAGTATAACCCATCAAGTAATAAAATGTAATTTAAAAGTCAACTTAGTGTCACTTTTATTTCTTTTTTACATTATATTTACTTTTTAAATATTATATAATTCATAAAGTAGATTTTTTATGAAATCATAGTTTATAACTTTAAATCTGATTTTACTGTGATTGTTGTTTTCATATATTCTAATGGTTGTATATGTGTAACTACACATTTTTAAAACCAATTTCTTAATTCTTTTCATATTGTACATTAAAATGGCTCAAAAAATCCTATAAGTATTGATATTTTGTTTTAAATTCAATGAATACACTTCTGCAAATAATAGGTTAATGAGTTTTATATTTCAACATAATAAATCATCCAGTCCAGTTTGTTTGGTTGAATTCATTATCATTAAAAATTGGTAAATTGTTTTTGTGTTACATAGAAATTGGTAAATTAGTTTTGTGTTATGTAGTTGTTTATTTAGATTTATTGAGGAAAGCTAGATATCCATTGTCAAATTTACTTAGTGCACTTGAAATGTGTCAGACACAACTGTTGGCTGGAGTGTGAGTATTAAGAAAGCAATTTTGGAAAATCAATAGTTTTAATATATGGAAACTTTTTATTTGAATTTTTGGGTAGTAAAAAAGAACAAAGTTTTTATTGATTTTTGGACAGAGAAAGACAGTATATTGTGAGCACTTTTGAACATGGCATGGACATGCTACCAATGTCTCGGAAGGCATTTCTGCTGAATTGAGTTGGCAACAAGCTCAACAGTTGATCTTTTCAGTATATATTTTTTTTATATTATTGATAAACAGAATAATGTATGCTGTCCTGCATGAGATTCAATTGATATTGTTACCATACAATTTTATTCTGTAAAAATCCCTAACATTGTAATAGATTTTTCTTACTAATATTGTTTTTACAGTAACTTTAAACAAGTGATAAATGTAACTTTGCCTGCGTAAACTTTTTATTATATTATTATATAGAGTTAGGTTGTATAAGCATTTCAATTCAATCACTCCACTGTAAGGATTCTTATTCCTATTTTATAATACTAAAGTCGTATCATGAAATACAAGGCTTCATTTACATGAACGTCTATATATTTGTTTCTGCTAGGTTGTTTTTATTAGGTGGGTTCTATGAGAGTTATGTTTTTTTCTATTTTGATTGTTTTTTAGTACATACATACATTGAAAGGTGGAAATAGTAGAATCATTTTCAATTTGGTGTCGGTAGAGGAGCTTGAATAGTGCATTTGAAAGAACCCCTTAAACCAACTCTTGGGTCATAGTTCGAGGTACTGCTTTGACCCTAGTTACGCCTATGGTGAACCCATTTAAGAATCCAAAATTCAAGTCCAAATAACTTTCTAAGCATCTTATCTATACTATATAATATACTATAATATTATAAAGCTGAACTGTTTGTTTGGTTCAACGCATTAATCTTGCGAACTACTAGTTCAAATTGAAAAATCTTTTTGCGTAAAATATTTCGTTATCCTTGATAACCCTGGTTATATTATAATATGGATTATATTACATCACGGTGATAGTTTCGATGTAACCCACTGAACCTGCAATGAAGATTTCCTCCGATTAGACCTGTATTTATTAACCGCTCTCGACTCTGAGATAGATCTTAAGATGCCGTTTTCATTCATAGATTATAATTTAGAGATGAAAACGGCATCTCAAAATTGCTCTCAAGATCTCATGGTGGAGAACGATTTTAATCTATCTCTAAATACGGGCCTTAGACTATGTTATGTCATACTTTTTCATTTGAGTATACACGAGAAGCCGCAGCTTAAAGGTAGTTTATTTATAACTTTCACTGAGCATTATAATATAATCGTACCCCACCCCACCTATTAACTTATTGTATCAATACACACAATTGATGCCAATTCAACGCAATGAGTCATACTATATAACATTATCTTGTAATTGAATTTGAAACAATTTAAAATAACATGTAAGTACCTAATTGGAAAGCAGTGAACGGAGTGTCTGTACCTCTGCCTACCTTGCTGTATTCGGGATACAGCGAGAAGCGGTAAACGTGAAGTAGTTATATTACATATTTCTAACACCTATATAACTTTTTAAATACATATGTGTCTGTCTTAAGAATAGTGGAAATGATAGTTTTTTTTTATTAAAAAAATCCTGCTCAATGCGAATCGGACTCGCGCACGTATCATCTCTATCTCTATATATAATAAGTAAAAATATTTTGTCTGTACATTTAGTAATTTTGACTGAAATGGATAGAAGGACACTTAAAAAGAATAACAGAAAGCAAAAATATTATTTTTTAATTTTTTGTCTGTCTGTCGATAAAAAATATGACCATACATGGTCACATTTTTCTCTGGAAGTACTGAACCGATTTACTTAAAAGTTTCACCAATAGCTTTGTTTTAACTCAACCTTACAATTAAATTTGTTTCATCAAAATTGGTGCATTAAAAAAAAAGTTATCATTTGAATGAACTCAGGGCATTAGTTTGCCTGCGAATGTTATATAGCAATCACGCTGGTAAGATTCCTGGCTAAAGAATGACATTTGAAACGTCTTGGTTATATGACTGTTGATAAAAATATATATCCGTTTTGAGAGCCATTACTATGAATTCGTATCGAACCCACAACCATCGTGTGTTCCAGTGCACCCATAGTGTTAAATATAGATTAGAAGTTAGTCTAGTATAGTAATAATCCGAAGGTCAGTTACGAAGCTACGTAATACAATACTGTCTGCGGCTTGCGGTGTTCGTATACAGAGGTTTTAAATATATATGTTCCTTATATAATAGATTATATACTATTTTTTTTAGGTTCTGTATCCTGCACATAGCAGAGTACCCAGAGGGAGGCTAGCGTGAAGACACTCCGTTTCCATTAACACACTTTCGTTCCCCAATTTTCGTCGAATTTTGCATTGCGTGTTGAGTGGCGAAACTCAACGCCACGCTTTGCCTCGTTACCAGAGCGAGGACTGATTGCCATTCCTTGACTGGGAATCGAACCAACTTCTGTTGCGTTTAAAGTCTAGAATATCAAAGATTTGTAATGTGATGACGGAAATTTATACCTTAGTTCGGTTATATAGCAAAACAGAAAAATAACTAAATAGTCGAAATGGATTCCCTATTTTTTGCCAAATTTTTGAGAATTGCGTGATGAGAGGCGGAACTCAATTGGTATAAATAAACTAAGGCTTAAATTTTACCACTTAGCACAGTATCTACGTGTGACTCATAAACATCTGTACCAAATGAGAATCGAATCCACGACCTCCTTGAATAAAATCTTTGAAATTTAACACTTTGAGGTAGACTGTTGAAAATGTCTAGTTTTCGTAAAAACTTGCCTTTAATAAAGCAACAGTTCGTCCAAACTATTTCAAACTATAATGAATCTTAATTCTCAATGTTTAAGGTCTATTTTACAAAATTTAATCTTTACCTAATATCAAACCAAAATGTGCTCTATAATGCCTATACATAGGGTGCTCGATGAAAGCTTATATAAAGATATCGACCAAATGGCCCCAAGGTTAAATGTACAGACATTGCAGTTTTATGTATGTATGTATGTAGTTATACAGCCATTTTCAGGGGTGTTACAGTTTTTGCTATATTTGTGTTTTGATTTTTAATATCACGCATTATCCCGCATCGCAGTCGCCCGTAATTTTGCTTGCATTGACTTTGTTGACCTGTGAAAATTTTGAGAAATCATTTCTTAGTCCCGTAGTTTCGTCTGCGTTGTCTTTTAATCACTCAGGGGGAATCTAGTGTTAAGACGCTTCGTTCCCATTAAGACACTTCCGTCCACTTTCTGCCGAATTCTTGGTGCATTTCGTATTATAATTTAAATAAAAATTGTTATAACGCATCCCTAAGTTTGATTTTGGTTCACTAGGTGAGTGGGCCAAGTGTGAAATGTTTTGATTTTCTTCCTTGCAATTCTGTAATAGTAGAGAGATTTATTGTTCTTTTTTTTCTTCCTAATAGTGTTTTATTTTGTAATGTACGCTGTTCTTTTTTTAATTAATTCTGCAGTTTTAGCTTTGTGTTGCAAGATTTTATAATAATCAAATTTGGCAAAGGAAAAATAATGTGCAATGTTTATATGACAAAAATTTTACCTAACTTAGAAACTTATATCTCAAAAATGTTGAGTTAGGGTCTCAGTACTAAATGATTATAATATCTATTTATATTTGTTTAGATTAAATTTATTATATTATATTCCTTCTAAAAACCTAGTTTTTTATTAATCTCTTCACATTTTTTTGAGTTCCGCCACTTAATATACAATGTCTCGAAAATTGGGTGGTTACCTTGCTATATGCACTATACTGCGTGAAGCTGCTCTTAACGAAAGATGTCTAATGTCTGTTAGTTAACAATATAACGTTCTCACACCTTTGACCTTTAAAATGTATGAAGTAACAGTCGATGTTGAAAGCACCGTGTTGACTGTTTATGTAACATACTCTGAGAGTAATTGCCTCTAGTTCTTATAGTAGAACTAGCGTTTACCGGCTTCTTCGATTGCATGATCAAATGGTTATATCGAATAGCTATTCCACGGTAAGTTCACCCACTTAACACGCAATGCGTCAAGAATTTGGCGGAGAATAGGGAACAGAGAAGTCAGTAATATGGGGAACGGAGTGTCTTAATAATAGGTTCCTAGGTTCCTTCTGGGAACCCTGGTATGCGCGGGGTACAGCGTGAAGCTAAATGAAATAACTCCTTGCCGTGTATGGCACATGACGGAGGTAACCCTTACCTCAATTACAGTGGGTTACATCGTAACGGTCGTATATGCAATATATTAGCAATATATAATTAGAACAAGTAGTTCCTTATGTTAGTTCCTTTCAACCAAACAAACTCTATAGCTTTTTATATATGTTTTTTTGCCTCACGCTGTTTCCCTCTCATAACAGGGTAAGCAGAGGGAACTCAGTGTTAAGACACTCCGTTCCTCACGTACCGCCCAATTTTCAAGACATTGCGTGTTGAGTTCCGTTATTTAATACCGCCCTTTGTCATGTTACAATAGCAAGGAAATGAAAATAATTAATTCCCGAAAGTGTGAATCGAACCCAATACCGTCGCGTTTACAGTCTTGCCACTACACCATATCGGCCCCAGATGGTTTTATTAATTGAGTTACTGTATAACACAAGTTTTAATGTCGTATGTGCTGCCACATCCATTATCAAGTAACCTATCGAGGTTGTGGAGAATTCAATTATGTCGCAAACAATTATAAACACTCTAGGTTTTGTTTTACTAGCGTAATTTCCCGATTTTGCTTGAATTTTAATTAAGTTTTAATAAGTTTGAGGCCAGTCTTGGTACAGGGGCACAAATATATTATATGTACATATATGAACGATCTGTGTGTATGTCGAATATATGTATAATATATTAGTAATAAAAGCGTATACAGCGTAATATTACTTATTGCAAATTGTGAATTTATTTTGATGATTATATTTATGTAAGGTAGGTGAACTTTCTGGGGTGCTATCATATACATTTTATGGTAGTTGGTTCAGCAAATATAAAGAAATGTAAATACCTAAACTCAGCGGTACATTCCAAATAGGTTGGGGCTTGGATGTATGTTAGACAGTGTTAGGTTTTAGCACTCCACTGGGCTTGTGTGGTCTAAGTCAGAAGAGATTTGGAAGAAAGAAATATTACGGCGAAATTACAACTGAGTGACTTCTTTACTTACTGAGCCTAGTCTTTATTAGTATTTTTTATTTTAGTAAGTATTTTTTTTAGCTTGGTCTTAGAAAATTGAGATATATTTTTATCTTTCTGACTGAAACACGGCGGTTGTGGATTCGAGTCCCACTCGGTGGAGTGAATAGTTTTCTCACCGGTAGGTTAAATGGGCTTACTTTGCTATTCACGGGATACAGCGTAAAGCTAAAAAAGTTTACATCATCTGTTTTTATTATACCACAATTGGAATACAAATATCTCGAAAATAAAAAAAAATATCCTTAAACAGATTTATTTCTAGACTACTAAAATTTTAAGTAACTAAGATTTGAACCTTCACTATGAATCCATGCAAGTGCTGTAGACAATTAACACTGTATATCTACGGTTTTGCTATGTATTTTTTTTTTATTATAAATGTGTTAAAATGGTACTTTATAAAAAAAATGATATTAACATCATATAATGTAGTTTATATATATGTTTGTACCAAACTTTGTTTTTCTTTGAAATCGCTACCGCCTATAATTTACAGTATCCACACAGTATTCCGGTACACTTGTCAGTGCTATGAACTTTGTGCCTTTAATCCGAATTACACGTGTGATGCACCACTCTCTCTTTGTATGCAGATGCATTTTAGATCTACCTTTTTTAGGACTTTCCGGCGAAAATCCTTCATTATCCGTGTCCTAAAAAGCCGGATGGTCTTGTTTTTTCTGTTAGTGTTTTGATGGATACTCTTTGAAGTTTTCTGTCTTGTTTAATTGGGTGGAAAGAGTGATAATATTTTACTTATTTCTATGCTCTTTATGACCATTTTTTGAGCTTCATGTATATAGCAGGTTAATCAGAAGGAACCTATGATTAAGACAATCCGTTCCCCACTTGCCTAATTTTCGAAAAATTATGTTTTACTTATTTCTATGCTCTTTATGACCATTTTTTTAGCTTCATGTATATAGCAGGTTAATCAGAAGGAACCTATGATTAAGACAATCCGTTCCCCACATGCCTAATTTTCGAAACATTATGTTTTATGTGTCGGAAATAAACGCCGCGCTTTGTCAAACTGCCACAGAGTGCAAAAGAAAATAATACGTTTCTCTGATTTGAAATGGAACCCACAATCGTCACATTCTTCTCATCGATCTCTCTGCGTCAATATTTCGCCTTGTATTTTTCAACATGTATTTTTCTATATCAATTTATTTCATTTTTTATTAAGCACACCTACAGATTGGCTGGTAGAGAATCTTTTTTTAGCGTTAGGCGCGCCTTTTGTGCATGTATATTTTAATAATCTTTGCAATAAAGGATAAATAATTAAATGAAATCGAACAATTTTCAGTAGTCCCAGGGGCTTATGTTGTTTATAATAGTTAGTATACACTATATTTTCATTACAAAACCAAGTTGTGCAGGTTTGTTTAAGAACATTTCACGGTCTAATGTCAATTTATTTCTGTGTGTGCCCTTTATCCACACTTTATCTAACAATAGCCAGCTGAGGCCAGCAACGGCGCAGGCGTGTAACTGTACACGCGACAGATTGCGGGTTCAATCCCCACTCGATGATATGAATAATTAATATTTAAATTTCCTCGCTCTGATAACAAAACAAGGCGCAGCGTAGAGTTCCGCCGTAAGAGAGTGTCTTGGGTTCCTAGGTTAGCTATGCCTACCCTGTTATATGTCAGATACGGTTTGAAGCTAAAAAAACCTAACATGTCAGCTTTATTTTCCCGCATAACATAATAAAAGTTTGAAGCCGCAGATAGAACTTAGTGTTAGGACACTTCGTTCGTCTTTCACGTTTATATTTTTCTTGAATTGTGGAACTCAAGTCCACGCTTTGTTTATCTGAGCGGGTAAATGTAAGAAATGTAAATATAATCACTCCCCCGAGTTGGAATTGTCCTGACAACCGCGCTTATAATAAAGCGCTATTTTATTGAGACACGATTACTTCCCAAATTGGAATCGAATCCATAACCACATTCAATTCCGAATAAAAATTGTAAAAACACATTTTTTTAATTAAGACACCATTAATTTGCCAGCGAGTGTTTTTTCATAGAAAAATCCTTGACAAGCGTTTCAGTAGACGCACCTTTGATATGCATAAAAGCGTTCTAACGGGCAGAGCCAGGTACATTCGTGCATTAATGTTTTAAAAACCCACTCCAAGGCATAAGCGGCAGCGATTTTTTTTTTAAATTTTGATATTAAGGTTTACGATTATATTTTTTATGTTGTCAGTGCTACGTGCAAAAAAATATGGTTTAAAGATTTGATGAAAATTTTGTTTCCAATGTTGCATTATACCTCATTTAAAATGAAAAGTTTCATCTCGATATGAGTTTTAGTTGGCGAGAAATTTGTAGATAAACGTGCACGTGCTTCTAAGCTTACTTTTGTTTTTGTTAATGGTATTAAAATTATTTGTCTTGTTAGCATTTTTGTAGGAAAGTATTTGTAACTGCTTGTATTACAATTTCGGCGCAGCTCGATAACAACGTATGGCTTAGTCAGAGCGCTTGGACGATAGACAAAAGTAGCGGTTTCAAATCCTGCTCTCTCAAATATTTATACGTTTTCTAAAAGAGTATCTTATATTTATTAACAATTAAACGCTTTAGTCTCAACCCAGTGCTATAAAGTTTTAATTACTTGCTTCATAATAAAAACATGTTAAAGAATATTCTTTACATCCTAAAAAGCAGGGAAAGCCGCAGGCGGTGGCCATTGTGCCTAAGTTTAGGCCATACAAGCTCTTTGTATGGCGCGTGCCTACCCATAAATAATGGGTAAGGGATTAAAGTGTAGGGTAGTTTTAATAAGGGTTTGTTTTGAAGAACTTGTGTTTACTACAACATTGTTGTGGTTGAATTTTTTTGGGGAACCTAGTGTAGAACCGGCGAATTTTTCAAGGCATTGCCAGAGCGAAAAAAATGAAAATATTAATTATAATTATTACTAGGGACTTAGTGAGGATCGAACCCACAACCGTGGCGTTACAGTGACAACCTTGTGCCCCTGCGCCATGATGGGCTAAATGGGATGGTTTGGTAAAAAAGCGGCGTGAAGTTTCGTCACTTACTACGTTATGTCTCGAAAATTCGGCGTAAAATGATAAACAGAGAACGAACACCTCTGCCTGGTTCTGCCTATCCTGCTATGCGAAAAAGCGCGTAAAGCTAACTTTTATTTTTGACTATAAGTATAAACAGAGTTATTCAAGGGAAATATTTATATATATAATACAAATTAATCATATGTATTAAAGTATGTTTTCATATTTATTATTATTGACATAATCATTTTAATCGTATTTTTTATGACTTGGTTAAACAACCGATCGCCTATCTAACCTCAATTGTTTGTAGTCCGTGAAGTTAGGCTTAAGTGATAATGTGATAGTGAATTTTAACGTTAACATATCAAGAAGAATCAAGATTACATAACTGTTAAGGAAATGTGAGAAAAATGGCTGGAACACGCACTCTTAGTGGAGAACCCCCGCGGTCCACCGCTTATTATTATGCCGACCTTGAAAAGATCAAACGACAAAATAGCGGCCAATCGCGTCAAAATGGCGCCCAACCGGAAGATTTCCAAGACAAGGAGCAAAATCTAAACGAGCTCAGTGAATATGTTGAGACAAATGAAGTTATCAACGATGGGGCGACTAAGGATGTTCCCCCATTAAGAGATCGGTGGTCACCAGAATACACGACCCCAGAGAATGGGGTGAAAATTGGGGAAACTTATTCCACAGCGGGAACATTTCCCATGCCCGAGCCAAAGGAAAAGGAACCTTTGCTAGCGGAATTGGAGATAGTTGGACGTGTTCCACTAACCCAATTGGATACGACTCCAGGAGTTAGGAGGAGTCGCAGCTGGTACTTGTGTTGTCCAAATGTTGGCGATGAGGAGATATCCAGGGAATCCTCCTGGAGGTACTCCAGCTTGAGGCCGGTGACTGCACCTCCTGTTGCTGGGCAGAATGGTTTTCATATGGTAAGTCCATGACCATCGACCATTTAATTTGTGTTTAAACGAAATTATTGTCAAAATGATTATAACTTCTATCCTTCTTATATTCACAGTTCTTATATTGAGAGTATGGATTTTTTTGAAACAGCTGAATTTAAATACGCTTTCTTGAATAAAATGTGATTTGTATAACTTTTGTTGCATTTTGATGCAAAATTTTTTGGAATCATTTTTACTAAGAACGATCCTTTGAGTACGCTAGATACTCAATGTTTTTAAGAATTTATAAACAACCCTAAATGTAAAATAAAAACAACACTTCCTCAATTCTAATCAAAATAATATTACTCAAAAGTAATTTTAAAAAGTTACACACATTTTAAATATAATACCTGCAAATTCCTATGTACTTATATTATACATGTCCCCTCCACAATTTACACCGTTTCGTAAGACTGTTTCGATTCCTAATCAGGGAATAAATATATTAATATTTAAATTTTGCTCGCTCTGGTTACAAGACAAACAGCGGGATTGAGCTCTGCCACTCAACACACAATGTCTTGAAAGTTCGGCTGTGCAAAGTACGGAGTGTCTTCACATTAGGTTCCCTCTACCTACCTTGCTTAATGCGGGATACAGTGATAAAAAATTTACACTTATAAACAATAAGGAAAATATATTGTTAAACCATATTAGTATAGACCAGTGGTCCAAGCTTCGAATCCATAGTAACATATCCGTTATCCTAATAAAACGACTAATTATCATAATTGATTTTGGTGACTGCCATATAGTGATGTACCAAATGCAATGACAATGGCATACCTATGCATTGAAACCGCTATGTGTTGACATATATGTATACTAATATTTAATACATGGACTGTCGGTGTGTTTGTTTGTTACGAGTTACCACTAAATGGTTGACCAGTGAACCGATTTTGGTAGAATTTGGCATAGACGTTGTTAACGTTTTGAACTATAAGATTTTATACAGGAGATTTTATAAGATTTTATTAAGAGGACAGTCGTAGTGTAGGGGCAACGGACTATACACGCGGCAGGTTGTGGGTTCTATTCCCACATATATCCCATATTATATTTTTTTATTTCCTCGCTCTGGTAACAAAGCAAAGCACGTCGTTGAGTTCTGCCACTCAAAAGTTGAAAAACGTTGGAAAGTGGGGAACGGAAGTGTCTTAATGGAAACGGAGTGGCTTATTACTAGGTTCTCAGGTTTCCTCTGCCTATACTACTATGTGGGTGATCCCATTCTCCATTGGACTACACACTTGGAGAGAGTGGTAGAATTTACGGAAACGGAACTTTGAAATCACGACCTTCCGCCCATTAAGCAGTTCCAATTATAACACAAAGTCGTTTACGTGTTTAAGTTGAGAAACTTGGTCAAGGACTCTGAACTGGCTGAATAGAATTGGATCAATTGCATACAGAATGTGTGAAAAAAAATATTTCTCTTTCTAATGCAGAAAATAACACAAATCTACAACCAAAGCGTTTTTGAATGACATTAACTGATTTTTATATAACTTGATGTGGTTTTTTAGGATCACGCTTTATCCCGCATATAGCAATGTAGGCACAGAGAGTTTACAGTTAAAATTTACTTTTCAGAGGCCAGTCGTGGCGCAGCGGCACGAAGTGTGACTGTAAAACCGATTGGTCGTGGGTTCGATCCCCGGGGAACGGCGTGTCTTAACACTAGGTTCCCTCTGCCTACCCTGCTGTGTGCGGGATACAGCGTGAAGCTGATTTTTAATTTAATTTAATTTACTTCTAAACGAGTAGGTCATAAAAGTATTTTGGTATTCTGGTCTTCTCAGGTGGCAACACACAGCAGTGGCCGAGTAGACGATCTCTCCACCCTCAAAGCGGAACGGGACGCCCTCGTCCGAGCTCTAGCAGCAGAGAGACAGAGAGCAGCAGCCGCGGCCAGAGCCCATGACGCCAGGCTTGCGGAACTACATGGTGTCATAGCTGAGCTGGTTAGACGGAGAACTGCTGATAAACGGGCAAAGGCTATACCTGAGGAGGAGGTTTCTGGTGAGGTTTTTAGTTGTTTTTTGTGAGTTTAGTAGTTTCTGGCCCTCATGGTGCAGCGGCACAGTGGCACAGTCTCAGACTTAACACGACAATCGTGGGTTCGATTTCTATTCGAGTGAATGAATTGATTTCATTTCAACAAGATAAAGCGTGGCATTGTATTCCGCCACTGACATTACACAAATGTCTCGAAAATTAGGCGAAAAATGTGGAACTGATGCAATTTTTTTTTTATTTTGAAGTCATCGGAAAAAAGTTTTTCTACGGTATACTTGTTTTAGAACCTTTTCATGTTAAATTGGTAAAACCTTATTTGTATATTCAAACATGCAAATCCAGTTCACCTTTTTTTTAAACATTTCATTTCAACAAAAAGTGCTTATGAAACAAAAATAAAAACATATCGACAGCAGTCCAGAAAGACTTTTTTTTAATAATATTAAATTTTTTATTGTAATAAATAAACGAACATTTTTGTAATTACAGATGAATGCGAATCAACAACACAGCCGGCGGGTGAACTGGAAAATGACGCTGACATGTCTCAAACTGAACAAGTACGTATCTTCACACTGTATCCCACATGTAGCAGGCTAAGCAGAGGGAACACAGTGTCACGACGCTTCGTCTCCCGCTTTCTGACTAATTTTAGTGAGATTGAGTGGCAAATCTCAACGCTGGGCTTTGTCTTAGTGTAAATTAATAATTTTAAATTAAATTCTGATAATTATTATTTTAGATTATAGTCTTATAAATTCCTATAAATGTAAAGAGATGCTAGGGTGTGAACTGACACAACGCACACATGAAACTACTGGGTTTAGAAAGTTGAAGCTTGTCATGTTGATAGGTTAGGGAGGGTGTAGAAGAACACAGAGAGAGAAGAGTTCGAAATTGTTGCTGTGATTTTATAAGTATAGTCTAGGAGTCCATAGATCTTTTTTAATTATTATAAAATATGATTTTTATTGTTAATAGAATGATAACTCATCGCTTCTAAGCCCAGCTGAACTGCCGACGCCACAGGATTCGAAGGTGGAACCTCTTCCCGATGATACAGATGTCAGCACCACTGAGCAGCTGAGGTGAGGAAATTATTTTAGTATTTTTTAGATTTACGCATCCCGCATGTAGACATACCTAGTGTTAAAACACTCCATCTCTCACGCACCATCAACCACGACCAATTGTCGAGACATTGCATGTTGAACATCGAAGAAGATTTTTTTTTGCTTACTATATTTTAATTTCTCTGCCTCGTTAAATAAACTACGGCATTCAGTTCCACCACTAAATACGCGATGTCTTTAAAACGGAAAAGTTGAGAATAGAGTGTTTTAAAACTCTAGAGTCTCTTTGCTTACCTTGAAATATGGAGGATAATTAACTAATATTAGGACCTTGAATAAGTTGCTGCTGTTTTTTGAAAGATGGCGTTGCGGCACTCTGTGCATGGAATTTCGTACGGTAACGAACGTAGTACTATATGTAACCTCAAATTATAGTAGAATAGTGTTTACTACAGTGTCAACTACATATTTATTTTTCCTTGGTGAAAATGTGTACTTTTGTGTCAAATAAAGTGTTTTTGCGGGGAATTTTATTGCACTGCTTTATTCAGAAAAAATCTGCAGCAGAAGCACACAGAATTCTCGTTGAGACAATGCTTTGTCGAATACAACGTGCAGAGACTGGTTTAGGCGCTTCAAAAGTAATGATTTTGACCTTGAAGACAAAGAGCGTTCTGGAGCACCGACAAAATTTGAAGACAAAGAATTGGAGATTGCTTGAAGAAGATCCATGTCAGACGTTAGTAGAGCTCGGGAAAACGTTACAAGTAGATGCGTCAACAGTTTCAAAACGTTTAAAAGCGTTAGGAATGATCCAAAAGCAAGGGCATTGGGTGCCGTATGAGTTGAAGCCGAGAGACGTAGAACGACGTTTTCTCATGTGTGAATTGTTGCTTCAACGGCAAAAGAGAAAAGGTTTTCTGCACCGTATCGTCACTGGGGATGAAAAGTGGATTCACTACGACAATCCAAAGCGAAAAAAATCGTGGGGCATGCCGGGTCACGCATCAACATCGTCGCCAAAACCAAATATCCATGGTTCTAAGCTTCTTCTCTGCATTTGGTGGGATCAGCAGGGCGTAATTTATTATGAGCTGCTTAAACCTAATGAAACTATCACGGGAGCTCGCTATCGACTTCAGTTGATGCGTTTGAGTCGCGCTCTGAAAGAAAAGCGGCCACTATACGAGCAGAGACACGACAAAGTGATTTTATTACATGATAATGCTCGGCCACATGTGGCAAAACCAGTCAAAACTTACCTGGAAACACTTCAATGGGAAGTTCTACCCCACCCGCCGTATTCACCGGACATAGCCCCCTCCGATTACCACTTGTTTCGGTCGATGGCGCACGGTTTAAGCGAGCAGCGCTTCCATTCTTTTGAAGAAGCCGAAAAATGGCTTGATTCCTGGATTGCCTCGAAAGATGAGTCGTTTTTCCGACAGGGGATTCAATTGCTACCAGAGAGATGGGAGAAAGTGGTCTCTAATGATGGACAATACTTTGAGTAATGTCATTGTAAGCATTATATTTTAATTTTTTTTTTTTAAACAAAAAAAACAATAACTTATTCAAGGACCTAATAATATTTTTAGTATATTACTCTATATAGTAGTTTTAAACCTATACAAGATATTATGACACGCCTTTTTTGTTTTTTTAATATATTTTTAGGTTAGAAACTCCTAAATTAGAAGTATCACCGCCACAAGGATCAGAAAATTGTTCGAGTCTAGTTTTATGTGAACGCGATTCTGAAATATGTGTTAGTACCGCAAGGTGAGTGATTGAAATTACATATCTTTATGTTAATACGTGAAGCGGAAAAGTGAAACTTTGTATCCCTTTTTATTATAAAAATTTCGCGGTTGGAGAATTATGAAATTTGGCACAGTTACACTTTACATATTCATATGTAAGGACCTAATATTTATAATATACGCTGTACATAAAATTAAATTTAAATAATTTATACTATTTAAGAAGAGGAATTTCGATGCAGTTAAGGAGTTTGGCGTTAAATCTTGTAAAATACGCACTATATTTAAGTGAAATTGAAAAACTTCCAGGTGTTGTCAATACGCTAGAGCGGTACACGGCAACGGTGGTAGTTGCGAAAGGGAAAGGGGTTCCCCAGGACTGTTACCGCCTTCACCGGGTAAGTTTTATATTAGTTTTCTTTCCGTTACCATAAAAATTTTGAGAAATCCCCTACACTGCTCAAATTTGGTCCTTCGAGCCCGTATTTTACACATTTTTTTTTATTCCAGGTCGTTGTGAATCCAGAGAAGCAAAAATGGCGTCACGAGTCAGACTCAGACGTACAGAAGACACCGAAAGTAACCACATATCCGACGACGAGGTAGGAGGGTACCTATTGTTAAGACTTGTTCTTTCCGCACTCGCCGATCAATTTATGAAATATTCTATAATAACTTTGATTTGTCTTTTATAATGCAATGAAATTAACGTTATTTAAATATAATAAACTAATCCACTACCATTGTCTTTTCAATTTGACGGTTCCAATTTAAAAACAATTAAATGGAATTAGCGGAAGTAAAATAGTTAAAATTATTGTTTACAATTTAACGTTTCATTCTTTAAACCGGATATCTTATACAATTGAGTACTATTTATTTCAGTTTAAATAGTACTCAATTAATTGTATAAGAAATAATCATAATTAAATAATCGAAATTATCATAATTTAAATATTATTATTTTCCCAAATTGGAATTGAACGTGGCCATCGTGTTTCAAGTCAAATTCTTTTAATATTATAAATTTGAAAGTTCGTAAGTATGGATGTTTTTTCACTTGAATGAAAAAACTGGTGAATGGATTTAGACGAAACTTTACAGTAATATAGCTTATACATTAGAATAACACATAGACTACAATTTATGTAAATATTTTGTATAGTTTGGCTTTAATATCGGTGAATTTTTTTTCAGGCGTGGTGTGTTGAGGCAGCGGAGAGATTGGCACTAGACGTATGTGCTCAGGCCGATTTAAGAGAAGCCCTAGTAGCTGCTAGCAATGATGGTGATTTAATTTTCTTTTTTCAACGTGTTTGCTCTTTTTATCCGTTTTTTACAAGAAAATAGTATTTAAAGTATGTAGGGTAGTTCCGAAAGTTAAGTTTTTGTGTATATTTTTGAAAAGTACCCGCTTTAAAGAATATAAAAAAAAAGGATTGACTAAGTAAATAATACGTGAATGTGTATGTAAGCGCGACAGTTGTTGGTTCGATTTCCACTTGGGGGAATGAAATATTTAATATTTTTATTTCCTCGCTTTGGTAAATAGACAAAGCGCGGCGTAGAGTTCCACCACTCAACTCGCAGCGCAAAGATAAAAAAATATTTTTATGACCGATGAAATTCACAGGGTGTTATAACTGTGACGTGTCTGTGTATGTGTGCTTCTATGTATGGTGTCATAGCTCCCTAACGGATAAACTGATTATGATTTAGTTTCTTTTTTGGAAGATTGTACTCTTAGCCAAAATTCAAGATAATATGTTCAGTTGTTTGAATATCATTAGCTCTTTTCTAAATATTTGTTTACTTTTTTTAAGCTTTTCTGTTGGAAGGTTTATTACAAATTATTTTAACACACTTTTTTTTACCATACAGATACCCTTCCATCAACCGCGATAGCAGCCCAGTCGGCGGCGTGGCGCGCCCGCTGCATCCGCCTGGCGGCAGACACCAAAGTGTTAGACTTCGCGCTCAACAGGGCGGTGGACACGGCGCACAGGCTGCAGTGCGCATGCGCGCTGCACGAGTCCGCCTCCGTGGCGCTGTGCGGCGCCTTGCAAGCGGCCGACCGCGCCCTCGAGGTCTACGACGTGCTCTTGGCGTTAGCCGAGACGCAGGGCGAGAGGGGGGAACAGGTTGGTTTATAATTGACTCAAAAATATGATTAAGGGTAAGAGAAGGGAGTGGGGAGTAGGTCGTTGTAGTTGTTCGCTAAGGGGAGAGGGTGAAAACAGGTAGATCATAAATTAGAAAAATGGGTTATTAATAAATAAAAACTGCTGCTTATTTTATTATTTCTTCTGAAGAAGAGAAGGGGGGAGCAGGTTGGTCCTAGTATTGTTGTTGGTCAGCGAGTTATAGAAACTTAAAAAATATGAGATACCAGTGAAAAGTAGAGAGGAGAGGTTATCGATGATTAAAATTGTTAAAAACTGTTGGCCTTAGCTGAGACAAAAAAAACAGTAGACGTGTATAAGTTATTGAAGAAGACGAGGTGGCTATATATAAATATTAAGTACGGTATATGGCTAAGAAAAACATTTTTTTAGTATTTAAAATTTTTGCAAGTAATATTAATTTAATTACATTTTTTTTTGTGTTTTTTATGATAAAGATTAAAAATATATATAATATGTAACTGATATAATTACATTATTTATGTTTTTTAATCTATAACGTATCTCGGCGTGCAGCGCTCGGCGGCGGAGGGCGTGGCGGCGCGCCTGCTGTGGCGGCTGCAGGCGGCGCCGGCGTGGGGCGCGCCGCTGCTGTCGCCGGGGCCCTGGCACGATCACCACACGTCAGTATTTACTATACACTTAATCACAGTCGTGTCGCAGCGGCACAGTGTGTGTGTGACTGTAAACGCGAAGGTTGTGTGTTCGATTCTTATGAGAGGGGTCACATTGCCTCTCTCTAGTAATAAAAGAAAACGTGGTATAAAGTTCCACCACTCAACGCACAATGCCTCCTGAATTCGGCGGGAATCGGAGAGTCTTAGTACTAAGTTCCCTATGATGTATGCGGGTTACAGCGTGAAACTAAAAAAAGAGAATAACACAAAAAATTGTAAAAACGATATACATATATTTTGTATGTTGCTGGTGAACAATAAAAAGTATTTTACTGTACTTTTCATCGTTTCAGTTCAATACCAGATGAACAAACAAACACAAGCAACACTACAAACACAATAGAGAAAATACAATGGGACGAAACGAGCGAGGCGCGTCTCAGAGCGCACGCGGCCAGACTGAAGAGGGAGACGGTCGCCTTGCGCGCCAGCAGGCCCCCGCCCGCGCTGTACTCACCACACGGTAGGTGCACTACCTGGGAATACTCTGTGAACAATTCATCGAACGAGAGAAGAAGTGAACGAATGAATGAGTCATTGAACTAGTGAACAAAAAACATAAACGAGTGAGTGATTGAACTAGGCAATGAATAAATGTATGTATAAACGATAAAAACATAATAGGACAAAACCAGCGAGGAGCATCTTAAAGGGGTTCTTAAAGTACTCACAACCAGAATGAAGAGAGAGATGGCGGAATTGCGTGCCAGTAGGCTTCCACCCGCGTTGTTTTCACCTCATGGCAAGTGAACGAGTCAGTAAACTGAACTCACTCGTTAACGCACCAAGTCTATGAATGAACAGTCGAATGAAAAGATTAAGATCTTTTTTCAACTTCCCTATTTGAAGTAGCGATATTGTTTCCAGATATGGACGATGAAGATACCAACTGCGTGGAGTCAGTCAGCATGGCGGAGATGGAAGCTGCTGTTATGTTGCAGGTACGTATGTACTGCTCAGAACTGTTTAAACTGTAAATATGGCGGTTGTCGGTTCGATACATATTCGGGGGAATAAGTTATTTTAATTTTTTCGCTCTGGTGAGATTAGAAAGCAGACCAACTTCGAGTTCCGCTTTTCACTACGAATTGTCCCGAATGCAGGCGGTGTTTGGAGAATGAAGTGCCTCGACACGAGGTTCTCTCAATAATGAAAAAAATCTGTACATTGAAAATATTTAAAAAAAAAATAGCCAGGGTGTTAAAGGATAATAAACAGAATCCATTTCCAACATTTTTGGAATTTTTGTCTGTTTGTCTGTTTATCTGTTTATCTGTTTATGTCAACACGTATCACGTAAAAAGTACACAATAAATTTAAGCAACTTTTATACATAAAAATTACAAATAAATCAAAGTAACTTTTAGTGTTTATTTCATTGTAAAGTGATTACACTCTATCAAAAGATTTAAGTATAATATATAAGTTTTCAAGAAGTTTATATTTGAGATAGTAAAAAA